>JASANB010007160.1:0-81134 GCA_030248155.1 Sabatieria punctata
GACAGCTCAGCTTGGAAGAATGCATCTGGGGATGATGCATACGTGGCAGGAATAGGAACCACTGTGTTAGAACAAGGAGCCTTTGAAAGGTTAATTAGAAATGAAAATGCAAGAAAATAGCTGTAATTGTTTCAGTTCATCGGTGTTCTGCTGCAGTAGTGCATCAGCAGTGCAGTTGGACCAGACTCAGTTTGGATGAGCCTCTGGATTTAAGAGGCAAACTAGTTGGCGACATACGCATTCACACCAATGAACAGTATTTACATTTTATCTTAAAGACGAAAAATTACTGTGAACGAACCTGTAGGCGATAGAATAGGAGAAACTGAGAGGAAGAGGGAAAATTAATAAGAACCAAAAAGACTAACAATAACACGTTTACATTAGCACTCATTTTCGAATCGGTTTTCCATGCTCAAGCTTTGTAGCTGTTTTAACACTTCATTTAAAACAAAAAAACAAGCTAGACTGAGTGTTATCTGGATTATAGCGAAGTGATTGTGCTATTGGATGTGTGCAAAGCAAAAGTATATGTAAATGGAAGATGTCGTGAAAATAACAAAGAGCAACCAGAAGAGAAGGAAGCAAACAACAAAAGATCAGACATGTCAGAGGTTCAGCAAGAAATGGCAAGACAAGGCACTGAAGTGAATGCAAAGAAGGGTGCAGTGGACCTGGGAATGGGACTCGGTTACGGACTGGGTGTGGGACTTGGAGTTGGTTTAGGGGTTGGTGCTGGTGTACCCCTTCTTTTGTCACCACTACACAACCAGTTGCTACAACCCCTACAACTGGTATTTCACAGGAAGCCTCATGTATACATTTCAATGCCTCTTTTTTATAGCTGTTGGTTGTGAACCAATCGATGAGACACCATTTATGTCACAGGCATACCCAACAATTACCTATGACAGAGATGCAGTAAATAGCTTATATCCAGTTGGAACCACTGCTACAGCAACCTGTCTGTCACCATTCACCACATTGGTATTGTTTCTAACCGCTGATGCACCTGCCCCTCAACTAGTGGCTCAGGAGAACAATCCAATCAATCCCCCACCTTCTATGCAGCTTACATGTTCTGGGAGCCTTTTGTGGAACTTTGTGAATTACGGATTTACTTTGAAGACAATTGAAAATGGTTTCTGTGCTTGAGATCGTTATGTTATGCATGCTGTGAACAAAGGAACATGTCTTTTTTTGTCTGAGAATTGGGCAAACAATTCTGGGGAATCTCGGAAATTTCTTCGGTTGAGGCAATTCTATCGGATTTTGCGAAAGTTTGAGAGAATTTTTGCTGCCCTCCTGGTGACCGGCACCCAGCAGCATGGCTAGGAGTGGCTGGCAGTGAAAGAAGGGCAACGTCCGAGATGACGAATCACGGGGAAGCGAAATGGACCTCGAGTCTGATCGCAGGCCGTAAGGCACATCGGACCAACCTTACTTTGCCTGAATTGTCATATGCGGTCATGCTATCCGGCCCTTTTAGCATATTTTCGTTGTCGTAGCGTGAATTTTTTAAAATGGTCGCCCATACCTACTTACAGTAAAAGTTGTGTTGGATTGCTTTTGGTACACCGTCTTGTATGAGTGGCAAGGTTTATTCTTATTTCAAACGGACATGTCATGTCACAGATGTACTGCAGACAAGGCTGAGGACTACTGTAGCCCCTTTCTGCAACTATCCTACCCTGTACTTATGAACTGAAGTGTAGTGCAAATAATCAAGTTGTGCACTCAGAAAAATACGTGAAACCACTATATTTCCATAGTCCACCATCACATGTGACCTGGACGGAGTTTCTTGAGAGAACTTCAACAAATGCATCGGTTTCATGAAACACAAGTATGTTCAAAGGGGCACAACCTATTGTAACTACAGTCCCAGATGGGTAGACAGCAAGATCTGGATTGAGAACAGAGTAAGGCCCATGGTCATCAATAAAAAATGAAGGATCCATGGTAGTACCACAAGGTGCTGAAAAGCAGGCAACACAATTTCCAGACTGATTGGTTTGACAGCTCAAAGCACTCACGAGCTGTGGTGGTCGTAGTTGCAGCGGTAGTGGTAACAAAGGCCAGTGGAACCCCAACTCCAACGCCCAAACCAACTCCCAAGCCAACTCCCAATCCATAGCCAAGACCACTTCCCAATTCAACGCCACTTTTCTTGGCACTCAGCTCACTCAACTCCCTTCTAATCGCTTCTCTAACTTGTTTGCCTTCTGTATCAGGCTCTTCCTCCTGTGTCTTCTCTCTTTGCACTTCCCTTTCTTTTTCCTTACCATCACACTTTTTGTTGGGTGCGTGCTTCGCAACGGTGCACACTTCTGCTTCAACAACAACATCACTAGAACATACAGAACACAGTGTAATTTGTTGTCTCCTAAACTGAATAATGTACAAGTTGTACTTATTCTCATTTCCAATGGTTAGGTCTCCGATTACTTTGTTTCTTAGATTGAAGGGTTCATCGACATAAATCGTTCTCCAGCTACAGTGGGAGAAAACTGCTGAAGCACTTTTGCAGCACAACACCAGTGAACTGAAACATTTCTAAGATCTCTATTTTCTAGATTAAAGTAGTCCAACCCATCAAGTAATTCCTGTGCGGATAAAGCGGTTCCTATTCCCGCAATGTAAGCACGCAAACCAGCTCCTTTCTCCCAAGCCTTGCTATCACGACAGGACTTGGTCCAAGTGCAATTCTAAACGATGCACTTTGTACATTTGTACTCATACATGTACTAGGGGTTGGGGTTACCCCCTTCACCCCCCGAGACAGGTTACGGGACCCAAAAATACAAGTACTAGTAGTGGCTCCAATATACTGTTATTTTAATATATTAATATTAAAATAAAACTATTAATAATAGTGCCATTTTAATAGTATTAAATCTATATTAATATTAAAATAGAGGACCTACTATTATATTAAATTAAATTAAAAATACAAAGAGGGGCTGAATATTAAAATTTATTTTTAATAGTATTTTAATAGCATTTTAATAGTTTGACCTTGTTTGACAATGAAGGGGTTACCTACAATACTAGAATTTAAATCAGAATTTTACCTTTGAAAATGATAAAAATTGAGGGTGTCTGACAGCCCTCTGAATCTCGAATCTTGGAAACTGTGGAACTTCTCTCAGTAATAGACATGAATGACAAATGGACCTTAATCTACTCAATAACCTATGTAACAGTCTTTTCCTGTCAAAAATGTCTCTATAACTATGCATCAATATTTTCAAACTTAACTATTTTTACTTTCAAATTTTAATGCCTAGGTTCTGTTCGAATGCAATTTCGAATATCTTAACAGGTCATCTACGGAAGGGTAACGGGGTTGGTGGGTCTGGCGCCGGCCGGGGGTCTGAGCCCAAATTTTGGGAGGGGGTTGGGCAGTAAAAACGCTCAAAAATCGCAAAAAGCGCAATTTTTCGGCTTTTACAGGCGATTTTGGCAATTTTTGTGTCTGAAAATGCAGAAAATCACAAAAATTTGCTCAAAAAATTACTTGCCAGAAAAATCGGAATGGGGGTCGGAAAAGTCGTCTCGAGCGTGGGGTCCCCATCCGGGGAGTCCGGCCTAACTCGAGTGGGGGGCAGACCCCAGACTGAGACTCCTCTGTTACATGTATGCTTAAAACCATGTTCAGGCAAAGTCATTTTAAAAAGATTGGTCATGAATTTACAGAGGAAAATGCTTGTAAGTTGGATCTCTGGTTAAATTTTCAACTTACCCTAGCAATTTCAAGCAAAAGATGTTGTTTCGCCAATTCGCTAAAGTGTGTCCAAAACTTTTTAAGTTCATTTTAGAATCTACTATTAAAATGCTATTAAAATACTATTAAAATTGTTATTTAATAGTATTAATATTAAATCTAAATTAAAACTAACAGGGGACTATTATATTAATATTAAATTAAAATTAAAATCGGCTAGCTCTATTATATTAATATTAAATTAAAATAAAATTTCACTATTAAAATAACAGTACTCCAATACTAACAAACTGGCTCAGAATTCACTAATTTTTAGCCTAAAATTCGTTTGAAAAGCCTTTGGGAACCGAATTTGGCGTTTCCACTGTTGATATTTTTCTTGTCTTTAGCTCTAAAACGCTATTTGGCAGGTTAAAATAGCGATTTTTAGCGTCCTTACTGAAAAAAACGTGCTAAAAACGCATTACCAGGCGTTTTGGCGCTTTTTGAAATTTTGGACCCCCCCTCTTGGCGAAACCCCGAGCCCCCTGCCCCTAGGTCGGCCCGGCGGAGCTGTTACATTACATGTATGCTTGTACTGTAATGACTTTCCGTTTTTGTTGTCCTAAGGGAACAAACGAAAACAACCCAAGACACTTCCACATTTGGGACAAGTTTCAAGTTAGACACCTTAACACATGACGGATGTTCAAACGATGTGCATTCAAGTTGCAGCCAGAACTTTTCTGTATGAGGATCTTTCCATTGCCTTAGTGAGCCCAGCTTTAGTGTTTCCGATCAAATTAAAATTAAATAACAAAATTAAATTGTTTTGACCAAAATCACCAAGTAAATAGCAATTTAATAACAAATTAAATTTCTCGCGATGACTGTCAAACAAATTAAAATTATATTAAATTTCGTAAAATTGGCCTAGAAATTTGATATAAATTTGATATGAATTTGATATAAATTTGCTTAGTTTGGCAGCTTCACTAACGAAAGTCTGGCTACAAAAGAACAAGTTCAGTCCAAAGATATCCTTGTTCATGCCTGTAGCAAAGATATCAACTCATTAAATGCTAATTTGTAGACCATTTGTTACCATCTGAAGAAATGTCAACTAATTTTCGACTGACGCGACCCAGGTTTTGAGCTGTTTCCTCAGGAATTGAGTATTGATTTTAGCAAATTTATATTTAATTCATAGCAAATAACAAATTTGTATCAAATTAAATTTAAGAATTTGGGCACCAGGCAAATTAATAACAAGTTATTTTCTTCTGAAGGCTGAGCAAGCAATTTAATAGTTATTTAATTTCAAAATAAATTTACTCGGAAACACTACCCAGCTTCTCTCCTGGTTTACAACGATGTTTTGCTGTTGGCTCTTTCTCTGAGGTCACCATCAGAACGGCAGTAGTCAGAAGGACAAATGTTCTAGGTGCCATTGCTCAGAGCAACAAGACTAGGAAGAAGAACTGGTCGCAAGTGGGCAACGACAACGACGCAAAACCGATTTTAATTGGAAAGTTTGTTACCGAGCAGTAGGAGATTTTTGCTGACGATAACTGTCTGGGCGGTCCTGCCTCACTGTGTGACTAATTATGAGCTGCTGAAGACAAGAAATGACTGATCGACCGCAATCTGGGCTACATTCACCCACTCAAACAACTGGAAATTTCTTACAGATAGTGTTGTCGGCGTATACGATACAATTTTCTAGACTTTTTATAAAGATCGCGTTTACACGCCTTATGCTGCCTTTCAAATGAGCTGTAGATTCCAGCAGGAACAGGCTCTAACAACGAAGCTTTATGAAAATGCATTCATTGCTGGATGTTTATGCATTCAACTTGAATCAGTTCGTTCAGTTCCGGCGGATTTCTCAATTTTGTTCAGAAGCTTTGTCAGGAGAGAATACAGCGTACAACAGTCAAATCTTTCTGCTGGATTGTAAGCCTGCCACCAAAGAAATGCCTGCCACCATCATGGCAAAACATTGTCGACCACAAGTCTAGACTCATTCAACTGCACACCCCATTTGGAGAATAATTTGCTCCAACCTAAACACAAAGATTGATGATCAAATGACACCCACTCATGTTCTAACCAGAACTTTTTTGTATCTCCGTTTTTCCGCGCTCTTAGAGGCCTTCTCGCTTCCGCTTGTTTGAAAATTGCAACCAACCTTAGTCACATTAGATCAAGGCCTCAGGTGATATATCGGCCGTTAGCTTCAAGTTGTGATGTTGCGTGAAGTTGTACACGAACACTTTACTTGGATAAGCCAATATAGGGTATAGAGAGAGTGTCAAGAAAACACGTCTGGACGGCGGAGGCGAAATCCAACACACAGAGCCTAAATCGATGGTGCGTCATCGAGCATTAGCCGCCGTCTATAGCTTTACAACATGCTTAGATGCTTACTACACGTACGGTACAAATGTGTGCCAATTATAAACCAGGGCGACACATTATCACCCCCCTCCCACAGGAATGAAAAGGTTAGGGACCCGGGGAGTAACGTTCTGGCGGACGACCCTTATTATAGCGAGTAGAGCGTCTAGGAAGCACAGGCGGAACAACCGGCGCAACCTCTAAGTCATCCACCATGGCCCACTGCAGTTCGGGATCGTGGTAGCGTTTCATCTTGCGTGCGTTCCACTTCTGTCCATCCGATAGCTTGTAGGACCAGGAGCCAAGTACCTCAACAACAGTGAGAGGCGCTGAAAATGGAGATCTGCCCTTGCGCGTGAAAGGCAGTCGAACTTGGACCTTGTCCCCTTTTTGGTATGGACCTCGGTTCTTCGGGATGGTTTGAGCAGGGTTTGGCAGTCCAACGACAGCAGGAGTAGTGGTGGGCTGCTCACTCCCCTCTTTTCTGAAAACAGGTTCATAAGGCAGACGCATCTTATGACCTAAAAACAGTTCAGCAGGGCTAGCTGCATCAGGCAAAGCAGCAGTAGCGCGGAAATGCGTAAGTATGTCTCGAACACCATCAGCCCAGCAAGTGCCAGCGGCAGTGAACGCCTGAACACCGTGTTTAAGCGTGCGATTAAACACTTCTACAACCGCGTTCTCTTGTGGGTTGTAGACAGCAGTGCGATGATGAGCAATATCGCGCGAGCGCAAGAACTCAGTGAAAGCATGTCCGACGAACTGCGGGCCATTGTCGCTAAGGAGCGTGTCAGGGTTGCCATAGCGAGCAAAAAGATCGGACAGCCAATGAATGATGCGCGGAGCAGTGGTGTCAGTTGTTAACAAGACCTCAGGAAATTTGGAAAAATGGTCAACAACCACCACTATGCAGCGCTGGAGCGCGGGCGCAACATCGAACGGACCAGTAATGTCGATGCCGATGCGCTGCCAAGGGCGAGCGGGCGGCAGAACAGGGGTGACAGGCACCTTAGGTGGCGAAGCAGACTTATCGCTAGCTTGGCAAGACGCGCAGTGGCGAACAGTGTGCTCTATGTCGCGGTCTTGGCCGGGCCACCAAAAGGATTCGCGAAGCTTGCGTTTCATGCGCACCATACCAGGGTGACCCTGATGACCTTGCTGTAACAGGGTGCGCCGCAGTGAAGTAGGGACAACAATGCGGTCATTGTCACGCGAGAGATACTCATTCTCGATAGAGAGCGAATCGCGAATGTGATAGAATGGCAGTAAATTGAGAGGCAGCTTGGCGCGAGCGGGCCAATGCGTGCGCACGAAAGCCATAACACTTTGGAGTTGAGCATCTGCGGCAGTAGCAGCGCGTATGCGAGGAACTGTGCAACCTGTGTCAGTGATGCGCTTGATCACGATCTCATCATGAGGATCAGGGACAGCCAGCTCACGGGCCTTCAGAGATAGGCGTGACATGGCGTCAGCGGGACAGTTCTCAGTGCCTTTGCGGTACTGCACAGAGTAGTCGAAGTGCGACAGTCGATCGGCCCAGCGCACAAACTTGCTAGACTTGCGTTGATCAGCAGTTGGGCTGGCCAGAAGGGTCTGCAACGAAGCATGGTCGGTCTGCAGAACAAAGTGACGTCCGAGCAGGAACTTCTCAAAGTATTCACAGCCCCAAACAGCAGCGAGGGCCTCGCGTTCACCAGCGGAGAAGTTGCGTTCGCGCGGTTGGAGTGTGTGAGAGGCAAAAGCGATGGGCACTTCAGCACCATTTTGCAACTGGCTCAGCACAGCCCCAATTCCCACATCAGAGGCGTCAGTAGAGAGGATGGTCTCGCAGTTGGGGTCGAAGACGAATACACGCAACTGCTCAGAAACCAGTTTCTTGAGCGTCTCAAAGGACAGTTGACACGGCTGGTCCCACTTGAAATGCACATCTTTACGCGTAAGGTTGCGCAGCGGCTCAGCGTAAGAGGCGAGATCATGCAGGAAATCGGCATAATAGTTGATCATACCAAGGAAGCTCAGAACTTGCTTCTTGGTTTGCGGACGGGGCGCGCGAGCGATCGGTGCAAGATTCTTGGGATCAGGCTGGATACCATCAGCTGATATGACATGGCCCAAAAACGCAACTTGCTTGGCCCCAAAAACACATTTGGCCAGGTTGAGACGGAAATCTTTGGCAGAGAGCAGAGCGAAAACCTCATGAAGATGACGGTCATGCTCAGCGCGGTCAGAGCCAAAAACAATGATGTCGTCAATGTAGGCCTTTGCGCCCTTGCAGGTGGCGAGAGTCTGCGCGACCAGGCGTTGACACACTGCAGCCGAATCTTTGAGACCCATGGGCAAGCGTTTGTAGCGGCGCAAGCCTTGGTGTGTCAGCGTTGTCGTCAGATCGCGGCTTTCTTCGTCCAGCAGGATGTGGTGAAATGCTTTGGTAATGTCCAGCGTGGAGAAGACGGAGGCGCCTTTGAGCTCTAAGAACAACTCCTTGATGTTGGGGAGTGGATAGCGATCGGGAATCACATATTCATTGAGAGGGGACAAATCAGTAGTAATGCGATAAGAGCCATTGGGCTTTTGAATCGTGACCATCTGGTGCTGCCACTGGGACTTGTCAACCTCCTCCCAAACATCGTTGTCCTCTAAAACATGTACCTCATGAGCCACAGCATCGCGGCGTGCAAGAGGAACAGGGCGCATTTTGCAGGCGCGTGGGCGAGCGTCAGGCGAAAGCATAATGTGGTGCTTGTATTCAGGAAAGCACCCGATTTTGTCAGACAAAAGGGATGGAAAGTGCTCAGCGATATATGCAGCATAATCGAGAGCGGGCGCAGGCGCCGGATTAGCAGAGCGAGCAGAGCCGACGCGCGAAAGCAATTTGAGCGGCAAAATGACATTCTTACCTACCACAGGGGCGCAATCGCTAGCAGAAACATGAATGCGCGCTCGCTGCTGGCGGCCGGAAATGCAAACGTTTGTGCTAAAAGTACCGCGAATGCCAGTAATGCGCGTGCCATCAAAATTGAATAAAGAAACAGATGCGCGTTTGAGCGGCTTATCAGAAAAATGCTTGTCATAGAGCGAGCTAGGGATCGTAGTCGCAACAGAGCCAGAATCGAGCTCCCGCAGGCACTGAAATGAAACCCTTTTTGCCCTGTAAAAACATGGTACACATAAAGTCCGTATTAGCCCGAGTATGTGTAGAGGGGCGGTCAGAGGCACGTGTGCGGCGGATAACCTTTTGTCTGCCCCCACTACTCGGCTGTTTCCGTTCATCGGCTTGCTTGGCGCGACAAACAGATTCAAAGTGGCCAGTTTTTTGACAGTAGCGGCACTCAGCGTTCAAAGCACGGCAATCTTGAGACCTGTAGGCATGGGTTGTCTTACCACAACCGGCACATGACTGAGAGGCCTTACTCGATTGGCCGGTGGATTTCCCAGAACCCCCTTTCGCTTTAGGAGGTGCGTCAGAACGTGCTCCCAATTTAGTAGGTTTGGACCGATAATTAGAATTGGTCGCCCCGATTTTGGCCCCCTTAGAACTACCAGCACAATAACTACTACCGGAAATAGCAGACATATCACTACTGGCAGCTTCCATACCACGAATAAGAGTTACAAATTCAGTAAGGTTCAATTCCGTCTTACGTAACAGTTCTTTCTTCGCTTCCGAGTTGTAACAACCGATGGCCAATTGGGTGGCAAGTTGATCATTCTCTTGGGCACCGAAATTGCAATCGACGGCCAGGGCTCGCAAGTCAGTCAGGTATTCATTGACAGTTTCCGAGGGGAATTGATTGCGGGTTCCAAAATCGTGCCTGGCTCGGACGATACTGACGGGTTTCTGGAAGTAGGTGCGGACAGCCTCAGAAAAGACAGGGTAGGTAGCCGTCGTCAGGTCATCGTAGGCCGGCTGCATCTCAAATTGACGGCTGCCTTCCTCCCCCAAGAGTTGGAACAGCATCCGGTTGCGATACTCGGCAGTGTAGAGGTTTTGGTTGGCTGTGCGCGCGTAGGACAGCGTCAACCAGTTGTCAAATCGGGCGAACCAAGAGCGAAAAGATGGCTGAGGAGTGGTCAAATCGTCCCAATAAGGTCGCGGACGTGGAAGTTCGTTTCCAGCCATTTTTGGGAGATGTTGAAATATTGCAGAAAAACGTTCAAAGAGCAGAAAATTCAGGAAATCAAATCCAGGACGTGCGTCGCCATGATATATCGGCCGTTAGCTTCAAGTTGTGATGTTGCGTGAAGTTGTACACGAACACTTTACTTGGATAAGCCAATATAGGGTATAGAGAGAGTGTCAAGAAAACACGTCTGGACGGCGGAGGCGAAATCCAACACACAGAGCCTAAATCGATGGTGCGTCATCGGGCATTAGCCGCCGTCTATAGCTTTACAACATGCTTAGATGCTTACTACACGTACGGTACAAATGTGTGCCAATTATAAACCAGGGCGACACATTATCAGGTGCCACCATATATGGTACCCTTTCGATCGAGGCCTCAGGTGGTATCATGTATATAAGACTTAGCAATGCTACGTACATTACTAATCGATCACATGTCTCTCAAGTTAGATTGGAAGGTGTCAGAAAATTAGAGAAAAAAGCCGCTGCGACGATTACAAATTCATCAGTAAAATAGTTTTTGCCAACTTTTTCGCTTTTTATGATGTCTGCGCTAAACCTGTCTAGGCCAACGTCACAGTCACATCAGGACAAAAATCAGGAACGTCACAAATACAAAACGTTTTTAGTTAGACAGTTGATAGATCAGTACTAGTTGAGTGTAAAAGCATTGCGAGTTTATTCGTCAGTTTTCATGTCACAAGTTCCCATCAGTCACTGACAAATCTGGATAAAAATTAAGAAAGTCCCAAGGCACAAACGCTTTTAATGAAAAGTATTCAATGGATTTACTGTAACAAGTTGACTATAAAAAATCATTGCGAGTTTTTTGGTCAATATTTCCTTCCAAACTGCTTTGCAGAGAACCTGTTTCCATGTCTAGAGCCCATTTAAAAGCTAGAAAACTATATGCAACGCCAACACCATCTAATTTACGTGACAGGAGTTATGACCAATCAGTCATTTGGCTTCGCGGGGTCATTCATAACCAGTAGTTTCTAATGACAGGACCACCCAGAACTTATCATCAGCCTCAATCTCCCACCGGCCTAGCGACAGGTTTCTAAAATCTGTTTGGATTCTTGCCCACTCATTTCCAATTGTTCTTCTTTAATCTTCTTCTTTGTATTTCCGAGTTCCGCTGTTCTAGCGGCACCATGCTAATGCTGAACTAAACGAACCAACCAGTAAATGTAAGAGTGGAAATGACGAATAGAATCGATTTAATGCTACCGCCTGGAAACATCGCCAAAACTACCCATTTGATCTTGATGGCAACACCTTCTTGTTTTCTCAAATTTCCGTATCACATCTAATCTGTAGAAGGATGTATGGTGGACTAGTGATTTGGTTCTGATGTGTTATGGAACCAGTTGATAATGAGAGACCACCCATCACTCGCCCATGGCTGAGGCGACAGGTTTCTAAAATCAGTTTTTCGAGATTGCTCCAAACATTTCCAGTCGCTCTTCCAGCTCCTCTTGCCGTAAGTGATGCCACTAAACATATTTGTGTTTCTGAGTTCCGCTCTTCTTTTCGCCGAGTGTCAGGATGAAGTGATGACAAAGTTCCGTTGTAAACCAGGAGAGAGAACCGGGTCACTGAAACAGTGGAGAGCCCCAGACACTGACAAGTTCTGGTTGCAACACCAATGTGTCCCATTTGAGCATCCGTCTTGTGCCAAGGTATAGAACAGATGTCCAATTTGTTTACCTGAACTACAGGAAATGCAGGGAATCTCAATCCATAAACAATTATCTAATTAGCTTCGATGTCTTCTAAAGTACAAACAAACGTCATTAAGGCAGCAGCTGGATAAAAAAATATAAGCTCGAGAGAGATCCTAGGCCATCCTCCTTTTTACGTATGTGGCAGTTGTTTGTAAGGAAAGCAAACTTCAGAGTTGCGAGTGGGCAAGATCGTGCCGAGACAGTGAGGCTTGGAAGAACGCATCTGGAGATCACGCATACATGGCAGGAATAGGAGCTGCTCTGTCATCGCTAGGTGAACTTGACAGGTTCGTCATCAGTCAGGAAGGCAGAAAATATAGCTTGAAGTGATTTAGTTGGTCTGTCTTGTGCTGTAGCAGTGAATCGACTACACTCACCCACTGCAGTTGGACGACATTGGGCTTGGAACAGCCTCTGAACTTGAGAGACAAACTGATCAGCGACATTCACATTCAAAACCATAATGAGTATGCATAATTGCAGTTACAGGATTAGTCAAAAGTGTCTGTCTAGACAGGAAATTTGACAACATTAACAGTTAGTGTTCTTAACTATGGCAATGGTGCCATTACAGTAGGTATATGGTGTCGATTTAGCTTAAAGTGATACCATCGTTCAATACACAATCTAAGCAACAGAAAGTCATTGTAATAGTTATAGTGAAGTGGTTGTGCAATTAGACGTGTGTGTGTGATGAAAAGATATGTAAACGGAAGGTGCAATGAGAATGAGAAGGAGCAAAGAGAGGAGAAGGAATTGGACACAAGATCAGACCGGTCAGAGGTAGAGCAGGAAATGGCAAGACAAGGCAGTGAAGAGTATGCAAAGAAGGGTGCAGTAGACCTTGGAATGGGACTCGGTTATGGACTGGGTGTTGGACTCGGAGTTGGGCTGGGGGTTGGAGTTGGGGTTCCACTGCTCTTCGTCACCACAACGCCACCCACCACTACAACTACAACCCGTAAGCTATTTAGGCTTCTAAATGAGGCAAATTTGATGTTTTAACAAAAATCTTTAATTCAGTCTATAAAATTCTTTCATTGCCGAAGTACTCATTACTGAAAAAATGTCAAAAACTGTGTCTATTATTCAAAGTACTTATACGATTTTGAAAAATTCAACTGTATACAGCATACCATAGTGGATAAATACCGCATAAGGCTGAGAAATAATGTACCATATACACCTATTACTTCTCTATTTAAAGGCCAACTCTTTTGCAATAGTAATCTTAATCGCACTACTGTTTGTGGTTGCAGCTTGCACAACATGCTGCGGTTCAACAATGGGAGGGTATCTTTAGTGATGAGAATGGACCATACACGTTTATCAGTCCTGATCAGACAGTTTACCAATCAGGAACTGTTGTCACCATAGGATGTGCTCCTATACGTGTGTTGATGGGCAGCCCTACTGGTGCCTTCGCTACATTTGAAACTGCTTTTTCAGAAACACTTCAAGTAACATGTGATAATGGTGTGTGGAAATATAATGGCTTAGAATATCTTTCACAGTGTTCATAAAAGTTCTGCAATAGTTTCTTGGGGACGTTCAAAGCATTCTGAACTAGAATGCCTAAGATGGCAAAATGGCTGAAATGAGGAAAACACAGATTAAAGATTATAATCTACCTGAGCTAATTCTAGCAAAAAAAAGGCCAATTTCGTACATAAATGTTTTCACTCATAATTTCTTTTTATGCTAATCAGAGTTGGAACATAAAGATTGAGGTTTCTAGCTAAGTTTAGAGTAGTTTCAGGATTTTTTTGTATTTTGCCTTACTGAAACAGTTTACCACTCAAGCCAGAATAACTTAATTTTAATTCCATTTTACTTGAAACTGGCAAACTGTACCAAAGGTGAATAATTTGAAAATTAGGTCTCACTAATTAGGTCTATTCCAAAAAACATAAAATGGTGCACTGTTCAATTCAAAATGCTTGTTTCGCAGCAGCAAGTGACGTTGCCGACAGAGCTGCAGAGGTGGTGACAGCAAATGAAGATTCAGCCACCGCGGTTCAACTTGTTCAGGTTATAGTGCTGCTGGCGATGGATAGCTATGAAACTCTAGTTTCAACATTTTACATCACTAATCAACACTGAATGTTCTGAATATAAGAATCGAAACAAAGTGATCTCATGCACAAGCAGCGTTTTCAGTTGTCTTCAAGATTGATCCATTGTTAGGCAATGTCCATGAATGGCTGTCAGCACATAGGATCTGCATGGAAGGTGGTGGGTTTAGGTTCAGATTCTGTGCAACTCTCTGAGAGTGAGGTCCGGAACTCAAAAAAACTATTAAAGTGGTATGTGACAGACAGGTTGCTGTAGCAGTGGTTCCAGCTGGATATAAGCCATTTACTGCATCTCTGTCATAGGTAATTGTTGGGTATGCCTGTGACATAAATGTTGTCTCATCGATTGGTTGGCAACCAACAGCTATAAAAGAGAGGCATTCAAATGTATGCATCAGGCTTCCTGTGAAATACCAGCTGTAGTGGTAGTAGTAGTGGGTTGTGTAGTGGTGACAAAAAGAAGGGGTACACCAGCACCAACCCCTAAACCAACTCCAAGTCCCACACCCAGTCCGTAACCGAGTCCCATTCACAGGTCAACTGCACCCTTCTTTGCATTCACTTCACTGCTTTGTCTTGCCATTTCTTGCTGAACCTCTGACATGTCTGATCTTTTGATGTTTCCTTCTTTCTCTTCTGGTTGCTCTTTCTCATTTTGATGGCATCTTCCATTTACATATACTTTTGCCTTGCACACATCCAATTGCACAATCACTTCGCTATAATCCAGATAACACTCAGTCTAGCTTGTTTTCTGTTTTAAGGAAGTGCTGAAACAGATTCAAAGCTTTGAGGAGGGAAAAACGATTCAAAATCGGTGTAAAGTAGACGTGTAATTGTTAGCCCATTTAGTTCTTATCAATTTTCCTTCTTCTTCCCATTTTCTGCTATTCTTTAGGCTATAGGTTTAAGATAAAATGTAAATACTGTTCATTGGTGTGAATGCGTAATATTGTATGTCGCCAACTAGTTTGTCTCTCAAATCAAGAGGCTCATCCAAATTGAGTCTGGTCCAAGTGCACTGACTTACACTTGCTGATGCACTACTGCAGCAGAACACCGATGAACTGAAACACTTCGAGCTTAGTTTCTGACACTTTTATTGCTAATTTACCTTTCAAAGGCTCCTTGCTCTAACACAGTGGCTCCTACTCCTGCCACGTATTAATGATCCCCAGATGCATTCTTCCAAGCTGAGCTGTCTCGACACGACTTAGCCCACCCGCAACTCTGAAGTCTACCGTTCTTACAACAAGCAGAAACCTTGTCGAAAAGTCACGACTGTCAAATGTCTATTCAATGGGATTACTATGAAACAAAGCGGCTTAGATTTGCAATCAGATTCCAAGCGGTTGCATGATCAAATCAAGAAATTATAGGGGTCGGGCACTAGCCGGTCGAACGGCCCAGCCGTCCCCTTGATCTGGCGTTTATTGTTCTGTTCGGATTTAGTGATTAAACTAAAAACTAAGAAACGGAGATCTGTTCTATACCTTTGCACAAGATTGGTGCTCAAATGAGACACACGCATGTTGCAGCCAGAACTTGTGAGTGTCTGGATCTCTCCACTGTTTCAGTGAGCGGGTCCTCTCTCCTGGTTTACAACGGACCTTTACCATGGCTTCATCCTGGCAGACTGCCAGTAGAACAACCCAACTCACACATACAACTACGTCTAGTCGCATGGCTGACAGCAGGAAGAAAAGCAAGAAAGACTGGAAATGAGTGGGCAGACGCGCAAAACAGATTTTAGAAACCCATCCCCCCAGATTGGAGAGGACAGATTGGAGCGGACGATAAGTTCTGGGTGGTCCTGTCATTAATAACTACTCTTACGTACGACACATCAAAACCCAATCACTGAACGACCAAACCTCCTCAAAATTTGATGGTGATATGAAAATGTGAGAAAGCCTTAGGCGTTACAGATAATTTGCCATCATGTACGAAATTGCCTTTAAAAATGTACTTCAGACGCAGTTGGAATCAGGTTCTCTGTAGAAGCATTTTGCACAGTTTGGAAGCAAATATTGACCAATAAACTCGTAATGCATGTTTGCTGTTGCATTCTTCAAATAAAAATAAAAATTCCGGAAAATTGCCCCATAATGTGCAATGTATGCCCGGGCGACATCTACAATACCAGTTAAGAAAATAGATTTTTACCAGACACAATTTCTATGGCGGATCAGTGATTTGTTGTGGTGACAGGTCACAACCGGTCATAAATGACTGCCGGACCGCCCAAGGCGTTATCTTCACCAGCAATCTGTTAGCGCCGGGTGGCCAGTTCCTTCTAAAATTGGTTTTGTGCTGTTGGACCAGTTTCGTTCCTCTAAGAGATGGCACGGAATGCATGCCAGTTTCTAATGCTTTGTGTTCTAACAGTTGCTGGCAAAGAACATGTGACTAAGGTTGGCTGCAGACCAGGGGAGATGACAGGATCGCTAAGACAATGGAAAGATGCAGACACAAACAAGATGTGGCTAGAACACGAGTGCGTGTCCTTTCAGCATGCATCGTGTGCTCAGGTTGAGGCTAATTGTTCTTCACTAAGGGTGCAGAGTTGTCTGGGTTTAGAGTTGCAGTTGGGCCACTTCTTGTCGTGACAGTAAGGCTTGGATTCGTGGATCTGGAAATCATGCGTACATGGCAGGAATCGGCACTGGCATTTCGCCAGATGAAACGCTTGAGAGGTTAGAGGCTGAGTAGAAACCAATAGATGAATAAATAACATCAGATTCAGTTGGGTTGCACTGTGCTGCAGTAGTGCATCGTCCTCACTGATTGACTGTGAGTGGACAACTATAGATTATGGTGAACAACTGGATCTAACAGGCAAAGCAATTGGGGACATCCGGATTGAAAAGCAAAACAAGTATATTTTAATGAAGAAAAATCATTTTGCTAGGAATTCATTACGAAGCCGAACCGAAACCCTGCAATCTAACACATAGTTTAATTTGCAGTGATGTAATCGTGCAAGTGGATGTGTGCAAAATTAGAAAATATGTCTATGGTAAATGCAAAGAGCAGGAGAAGGAAGAGGTTGAGGAGAGAGAGCAAAGAGAGGAAGAGAGAGCAGAAGAACTTGAACAGGAAATAGCTAGACAGAAGAGTGAAACAGGAGCAAAGAAGAGTGCAGTTGAACTGGCAGCTGGTCTAGGATATGGACTGGGGGTTGGACTAGGAGTTGGACTTGGAGCAGGGGTTGGTGTTCCACTGGCTTTCGTGACAACTACAATAGCAACAACTACTGCCCCAAGTAAGCAACCTCATCCATTTCCAGCCAGTAGCTTATACATAGTAAGCATTTGCTTTCTCACCATCGTAATTTTATATGAATGGAACTGGTCGATTTTTTCTAGAAATTCTATCCCAAAGTGAGGGTGTCCTCCTGGATTTCAGAAAATGCACAACCCAACGTTATCATGTATGGACCTTTTCGGAACCCATAACATGATGTACTGATGACGAAATTTGCAGATTATACGTTGGTAGGATTAAAGGTGCATTCATACTTTTTGTCGAAAAAGATCACCTGGCGACTTTTCTGTAGAAGAACTCGTTTAAAATATGAAACGCGCCCAGATCTTTCCGCCGGTGACAAAAATCTGAAACTGTAGGTAAAAGATTGAACTATTTTTTGTCGCCGGCCTTTTTTATGTTGAATTTTCAATGGCAGGAATGTGTAAATGACATTGTTTTAGTGCGAAACCACTATAACAATGCAAGAGAGTGCTCGACCGGCGGAAAATTCTGAGGAAGCTCACAAAAAATTTCTGTTGAGCTGCAAATTTTTATCCACCTGGAGCGACAGTTTTTTCTACAGAAAAGTCATCTTTTTCTACACGAGTATGAATCCACCTTAAGAGGGCCTGTAAAAAATCTACTTTTCTGGCAAAGCGTCAAATATTTGTGCAGACACCAGATTCCTCGTTCTTCAGGCCTCTCAAAAATACTACGATTGATGAGGCTACGGGCCAACTTTTGCTCTTCCACACTAGAGTTCGACTGCGATTTGTGTTTAGAAAAGCGACTGTAACATTGGAACGTTGGGGAATCCGAATGTCCAGAAATTGGCGCATTGCGAAAAAAGTCGATTTTTTTGTCTCGCCCCGTTCTTCTTACCAGAGTATAATATGCAAATTTCGTGAACAGAACAGTAATCCCGTTGATGAGAGGAATAGGTCCATATATACAGTGGGGTGCAAAAGTTTAAACGCACCTTGTCCTCTTCAAGAAAAACTGACTTTTCGCTGATTTGTTGGAGGTAATCGGTAAGTGTTATACACCGTTACATAGCTTGAGATCTTACCAAAAAGGTGGTGCAGACTGCGCTGCAATAGGTTGCGTTATGGTGAAGTTATATCCGGTCTAATTCAATCTGTCAGCAAAAGGGTTAGCAAAAGTTTAAACGCACTTTCAAAATTCTACAAAATCTGACTAAACTTCTTTCAAAGAACGATTGTAAGAATACCTATATACTAATTAATGAACAACAGGACAACTTTGATGCTTTGGAATAATTCAGTCGCACTGTAATGCAATTAATCGTAACACATCTCATCATGGTGAAATTGGTCTGGTCTGTGTACAAGGTCTACAATTTGAATGGTTTTGAACTCTCTCAAACTTCTTATGGATGTGTAAGAGATTGAGACTGCTAATCAGGCTAAACAAACTGTGTTTATGATAACAGAACCACGAAAACAGAACATTTTTTAATCAGATTAAGGTTGACAGATCATTACTGTTCGACATCTGTCACACTGAGGTTTTGTATTCTGGTCTTCTCAGTGTTTGTAATCGACTGCAACCAACAAACAAGGGTTAACAACTCATATGGTTTTTACATGTACTATTGTTTCTCTTATGCAAAGATACCAGAACATGCCATTTAGGCACCTTACTCAGTTAACAGCACTATAACCAGGATACTGAATATCCAGTAATGATCCACAATAATCAACTGACGGCAACTGTGAGGGTAGTTTAACCCGCAGACATCATCCCTGCTTCCAAAAACTTGCGCTTTTAACTGAAATGCATTGTGTGATCCCATGGATATGGAATTCCATCATCTGTTCATTTTAAGATGACATATGGCTCCTTCAGTGAATGCTTCTGCCATTGGTGTTCACTGAATATTGGCTCACTCATGTTTGACTATTATACTAAAGGTCCCAATTTTACTGTGTTCAGCTTCTCTGGCCTCTTAGGGCTTCTGCTGTCTTTGCTCATACTATTTTTCTTAAAACCAGGCAACTGAGTCAGATATGCACTGCATAAACCATAACAATGTGGCCATTACCTTGCAGTTTCACTATAATTATCTGGTTTGAGCCCATAATTACCAACTTTTATGACTTGTAACTTCTAAAAAGCTTGAAATTCATGTGTGCAAGACTTTCTAACATACACCAGATGTTAGTAAGTTTGATCTGTCAAGGTGCTACTGGCATCTGGTGCTAGAGATCGCGTTGATACAAGGCACCATAGCAGGTTCAATCTTCTGCATGCCAATTGGACAAAGAGCACAACAGGTCTAACTGAATCATGGCAAAGCATCAAACTTGTCTTGTTATTTGTTATATACTATTTAGGTGTTCATTCAACTTTTATTTGAAAGATCTGAGTCGGATTTTGTGGGATTTTTAAAGTGCGTTTAAACTTTTGCTAACCCTTTTTCTGACAGTCCGGCTTAGACTGGCTATAACTTTACGATAAAGCAACGCATTGCAATGCAGTCTGCGCCAACCTCTTCGCAACATCTCAAGCTATGCAACGGTGTATAACACTTGCCAATTTCCTTCAACAAATAAGTGAAAAGTCACTTTTTCTTGTACCTGACTGGGTGCGTTTAAACTTTTGCACCCCACTGTACATGTATGGTGTGTGCATATGTGAATAAATGCAGGTCACTGCCGGATTTACCCAGTGCCAAGCCAAAGATTTTTGAACTGACTTATACGTAGATGGTTTTTGCCATAGGTCAACTACATTGCTTTCCTATTTGCAAACCATTCTTTGCGTTTTGTTTAAGCACTATATTGTGAAGCGATAAATGAAGGCATTCACTTGGAGCCCTCAAAAACAGGCATTCCATCAGTATGGCCTGTGATCACCCACCATAGCACTGCGGTCAACAACTTGTACGTTGATGGGGCCACTGCCACACTGGGTTGCAGTTTTGCCCTGTTCTACTTCCATGATGGTGGAGTGGAAGAAGTGAATATAAGAGAAGAAACTACCATGACCTGTCGTAGCCCAAACTGGATCATCCTAGGTGTTATAATGGATACTCTCTCATGCGCTTGATCTTTGCGAGGACGGTTTTCAGCTAGACAGCTGAATTATTGCACGTGGTTCGCATACATGTACTGTTTTTCCTCGGAAAATAGGAATACGTTGGTTTATGCCATCGAATACAGTATCACAGGGAAAACGACTTTGTTGACACGGTTGACACGGTCCGTATACACGTGTTTGCGGAGCGTGTCAACCGTGTCTTGTGAGCGTGTTAACCGTGTCATGTCATCGTGTCAACCGTGTCTTGTGAGCGTGTTAACCGTGTCACGTCATCGTGTATACATATCGCTAACACGCCCTTGGTCAGGCCGTGTTAACGGACCGTGTATACATATCGTTGACACGTGTATACGGACCGTGTATACATATCGGTATCACGTGTTTAGCTGACCGGTTCCCATCACTTGCCTGGCACCGTGGCTTGATCCTATCTATGCTCTCTATTGTAGTATTTTCTTCGTTTAATTCCAAACATTTGCTAATCAAGCTAAAACGCCTTTATCACTGAAATGCTATACAACAGTTGAGATAATTTTTCACTGATGGTAGACAGACGGCATACAGGTTTAAATGAATGGGTGCGGTCCGACCAGAGTAAAAAGTCTGCTTCTACTATGTGCACGATAAAAGAACCGAAGTACCGACTATGGCAATAGCTTGACTATAAACATGCTAGCAAAATCCGTTGACGGAGTTCTGCGAATAGAGTTCGAAATAAAACCTGGTCGTTTAGCACAGGCTGAGGTATGGCCATAAAGATTCCTCCTCTCAACCGCCTTCCCACAGTGTCCACATGTTATATAATTCGAGTTCATGTGTGCGAGGCCAGCAACAAACACACGGGTCTAGTAAGGCATGCATGAGGAGGAATAAGCGAAAGAAACTTGTATGGAATAGTGGAGCCGCTGACACGGTTAGTTCGTTGCGTTGACGCGGTTAGCACGGTGCGTTAACACGATATGAAAACACGGTGCGTATACACGTGTTAACGCATCGTGTTTACGGTGTCAACACTGAGACGCACTCCAGTGTGTATACAAATCGTTGACACGGTTTACACGGTGTGCGTACACGATGCGTTGACACGTGTATACGTATCGTGTTAACGGTGTCAACAAAGTTGTTTTCCCTGTGTATGCGCTTTGTGTTCGAGCAACATCGTTAGAAAGTACAGCTAAATTGAACCTAATTATGCATACAACGATCAGACTGGCCAAAAAACAATCAGGAATTTGAAACTGAAGTCCTTTTCTGGATTTGACGCTTCTATAAAAAGTTGGCTTTACGCTCCACTCCAACCAGTATTATGTACAGTCAAAACTGCTGCCGACTGGCCGGATAACTTTAAAATATAGCGCACACATTGCAGCCCTGTTGATTTACTATCGATTGATATGAAATACTGAAATAAGAAAGGTTTTGAGAAAATCGAGCATTTTGTCCATGGCCAATCTCTTTGAAAAAATGGACTTTAACTCATTCTGTGTATTACTAACCTATTCTTCAAATAATAATGAGAACTCTGGAAAATTGCCCCATAATGCAATCCATGCCCGGGCGACATTTACAATACCACTTAAGAAATAGATTTTTACCAGACACAATTGCTATGGCGGATCAGTGATTTGTTGTTGTGGCAGGTCACAACCAGTCATAGATGACTGCCGGACCGCCCAAGGTGTTATCGTCACCAGCAATCTGTTAGCGCCGGGTAGCCAGTAACTTCCAAAATTGGTTTTGTGTTGATGCCCAGTTTCTTCTACTGTTATTTTACTAGTGGATTTTTATTTTACAATTTACTAAATTTACTACAAATTCAGCCTGTCAATTTTATTTTTATTTTTATTTTACTACCAGGCAGCTTCGATTTTACTAATCTTTGTTTTACTAATAATTCTACTAATTTTACTGCTATTTTACTACGATTTTACTAGTCATAAAGTGGCAGTTTGAATCAATGACGTCAACGTATTGTGAATAAATTGTTGTTGGTCCAAATAGTTGCTAGGTTTGATCATAATACGAAACGAAGTTCTCCAGAACGGTTCACACAAACAGTTTGAAATTTCACCGAGAAAACTGGACACACATCTTTTATTGCAGAATTGATCAAGATTTTTGCTGGAATTCGACAGAAACTAGCAAAATAGTAGTATTATATTAACTATATATATTATATTAACTAACTAGCAAAATAGTAGTAAAATATTAACTGCCTTTGGTAATTAAATTTTATTTTTACTTTACTCTTAAAATTTTACTTTTTGCTATTATTTTACTACTAATAAAACACCACTAGTATTACTAATTTTTGTTTTTACTATACTATTGTAAAATAACAGTAGTTTCTTCTACTCTTCTTGTTCTAAGGGATGGCACGGAATGCATTCCAGTTTCTAATGCTTTCTGTTCTAACAGTTGTTGGCAAAGAACATGTGACTAAGGTTGGCTGCAGACCAGGGGAGATGACAGGGTGGCTAAGACAATGGAAAGATCCAGACACAAACAAGATGTGGCTAGAACATGAGTGTGTGTCCTTTCAGCACCCATCTTGTGCTCAGGTTGAGGCTAATTCTTCTTCACTAAGGGTGCAGAGTTGTGTGGGTTTAGAGTTGCAGCTGGGCCACTTCTTGTCGTGACAGTAAGGCTTGGATTCGTGGATCTGGGAATCATGCATACGTGGCAGGAATCGGCACTGGTGTTTCGCCAGATGAAACGCTTGAGAGGTTAGAGGCTGAGTAGAAAGTACCAACTAAATAACGACAGGTTCAGTTGGGTTGCGCTGTGCTGCAGTAGTGCGTCATCCTCACTGAGTGACTGTGAGTGGATAACTATAGATTATGATCAACAACTGGATCTAACAGGCAAAGCAATTGGAGACATCCGGATTGAAAAGCAAGACAAGTACATATGTTTATCAAGAAAATCACTTTTCTAGGAATTTCTAGTACATAACCATGCAAAAGCGAACCGAATCCATCCACAATCTAATACATAGTTTATTTTCCAGTAATGTAATTGTTCAAGCGGATGTGTGCAAAATTAGAAAATCTGTCCATAGCAAATGCAAGGAGCAGGAGAAGGAAGAGGTTGAGAAGAGGGAGCAAACAGAAGAATCGGAGTTGAAAGCAAAAGAACTTGAACAGGAAATAGCTAGACAGAAGGGTGAAACAAAAGCAAAGAAGAGTGCAGTTGAACTGGGAGCTGGCCTAGGATATGGACTGGGGATTGGACTTGGCGTTGGGTTAGGAGTCGGCGCTGGCGTTCCACTGGCCTTTGTAACCACAACTACAACTTCTACTACAACTGCTGCAAGTATGTAGATTTTATGCTTTATCCATAGTATTTCTGCATACAGATGGGATCAGCCTGCCATAGTTGGATCTAAATCTACATATGTGGTTACTTAATTAATTATAATAAACAAGTTCGCTCTGGTATACTTCAACTTTCAGGTAAAGGCTGTAGATCTGTGGATGAAACTCCACTCTTTCCGGGTGTGCCATACCCAACGATAACTTATTCTCAATTGCCGGTAGGTGGATTGTATCCAGTTGGAACAGCGGCAACAGCAACCTGCGCCCTTGGAGTTGGTGTAATACGGCTATTTGTGAATGAACAAGCCGCTCCAGTTTTTGCTAGTGGTGTTGGCGTGATCCACCCAGCACTGCTAACAGTATCTTGCAGTAGCAACCAAGAGTGGCACTTTAGTGACACAGGATTTACACTGAAGGCTTCTAGAAATGCAGCATGTACGTAACAACCATTTCAATGTAATAAAGCAGTTGTGTTAAGAATAAGTCTAACAACAGAACTCCAGTCTGAGAGGAGAGGTCCGCGTCCTAGATCTATTCGCGTCAGAGTGTAAGTTCGTTTCATAAGACGGTCGGTGTACATTGTTTTATTTGTTCTTCAACTCTATTATTACTAGTATTACACGCTGTTTGTTCGACCTATTGGAATTAAACTGGAAATGTAATACCCGGACTAAACATGCCAGACCCGGACCAAATATGGCGTGACACCGGTACCTCGCCAAAAACCCATTTACCGTTGAGCCAAGCCGCGTTCAGTTAGTGGTGTATCCATGGAAAGGAAAGTTCAGTGTGACTGTTCTAAACAGACAGTAACCTAATTTTGCAAGAGTTTTTTAAATTTTTCGATAGTAACTTGTCAGTATGGTTAGTTAGATGTTATGCCGGACTAATGTAGTACGTACGTACATAAGTGTATTCAATTTTTATTTACGCTGTATGCTAATTTAAGTGACAGTCCGTGTCAATCGGCCATTTATATTTTCTCGCTTTACGATTCACTCGTACGTGTGCTGTTGCTAAACCTAAAGGTGTTCTGACATAAACTGCCGTTTGTTAGAAGTCAGTTCACAATCAACAGGGTTATGGGCCGTTTATGCCCTGCCCTAACGTGGTTCTAGAGGTGTTCCTTTGTGGCCGTTGTGGCACTCCGTTTCTGCGCAGTTTTGGGTAGTCAAACGACAAAACGCCCTGCTCGCCATGGAAAAAACGTCTGTCCCTCGGCTCACTACCAGTAATTGGCCAACGTGGCGAATGATGATCAGCAATCTGCTTGGCGCTCGCAAACAGTGGAAGATCGTTGTTCGACAAGAGCCTGAACCACCCAACCCTGACGCCCCTCCCCCGGCTGCCGCCGCCGGTGCTGCCGACGCTGAACAGCAGCAACCGATTAACGCCGCTCAACAAAGACAGATCGCCGCTCAACGAGAAAGGTACGAGAGTTGGCACGAGCGTAGACAGTTGGCTATGTTCACTCTGTTAGCGACCATGTCGCCAGAAGTAGAGCGGTGCATCCGTATTGAGGATGAACATGACCCTGCCGCACTGTGGGACAAACTTCTGGCTCACTTTGAGCAGAAGAGTCAGCTGAGTTTGCTTGCCATACACACTGAACTGCAGTCTCTCGTGTATGATGGCAAGCTTCGCCCATCCGACTGGTTGTCGCAGCGACAACGACTGTACGATCAGCTTAGAGCGATGGACCAGCCAGTCGCCCCTAGTATGCAGGTAGTACAAGCGCTGATCAATCTACCGTCCGGTTGGGAAAACGTGCGCAGCGTTATTAGTACGGCCTCGAATAACTCACCAGCCGACCGACCGTACACACTCGACCAGTTAGCCGCACAATTAGACGACGAGTGGCGCATGCGGAGCGCAGCTTTGCCTCCTCCTACTGCTCAGGCGCATGCAAACGCAGCTAGAGGTCGTAGCAGCAGACGACCTAGAGGTAAATCTCGCGGTGGTGGCAATGCGCAAACGCGACAGAGTCAGGGTCAAAGTCAGAAACAGGCGCAAGATGACTACGGCACTCAATGTTACAACTGCCATGGCTTTGGACACAAAGCACGCGCGTGTCCTAGTGCTCCCAGAACGCGCGGCAGAGGACGGCAACAAGCAGCCAGCGCAGCTCGAGCTGAGCCTGAGGACAGTAACTTTTTTGCTTATTCCGCTCATGCTCTTAGGGGCCGTTCATAAACGACGTCGTTCCAAAATCCCGATTTTTCGGACCCCCCCTCCCCCCAAAATCGCCTTGCGTCGTTTCTTGGGAACCCCCCCCCCTATGGCGACGTCGTTTTCGGTTTACCCCCCCCCCGATAAAAGGGCAGTACATACAGTACTGTCACGTTTTTTTGTTACCATACTGCGCAATCAATAGAATAAATCCCTACAACCACTCTGGAAAGCTTTTCTGTATGGAGAAACGCTTGACAGAATGTGCATAAATCGAAAATAATGTAATTGAAGTACCCTAAAATTCATAAAAAAGCGACGTCGTTTTTTGCTAACCCCCTCCCCCTCCTGGTGCGTCGTCTATCGTCGCATTTCAGCCGACCCCCCCTCCCCCCCTCTGGAACGACGTCGTTTATGAACGGCCCCTTAGTGCTACGCGCAGTTTGCAACCCAATCAGGTCCTATTGGACTCTGGGGCCTCCCATCACATGACCTCTCATTCTTCTGCTATGACTAATTACTGTGTTTTGAAGTCGCCGATTCCTGTGTACTTGGCGAGTGGTGAGGTCATTCAAGCCGTTGGTTGTGGTGATTTGCAACTGTTCGACTCAACTACCAACCAGCAATTGTCCCTGCTACGTGCTCTGTACGTACCCGACCTGGAAGGTACGTTGTTCTCCGTGCCAGCGACTGTCGAGTTGAACAATGAGGTGCTTTTTGCCAAATTCATTGCTTCTGTGTATGCACCTAGTCAGTCAGAGAGACTAAGCCATAGACGAATCGGTTCCTTTTATGGCTTACCTCTCCGACTATGGCTATGATGTTCCATCGATGGCTATTGAACGCCTACTTAGCCATACATGGCTACTTAGTCCTCTATGGCTACTTAGCCCTCTATGGCTACTTAGCCTTCTATGGCTACCACTCTTCCACAGCATAGCCATCTATGGCTACATAGCCATCTATGGCTAAAAGTGTGGGGCCTCCTCGATTTTAGCCATAGATGGCTACATAGCCATAGATGGCTACATAGCCATAGATGGCTAAGTAGCCATAGTTGGCTATGCTGTGAAAGAGCGGTAGCCAACTATGGCTATGTAGCCATCTATGGCTATGTAGCTATCTATGGCTATGTAGCCATCTATGGCTAAAATCGAGGAGGCCCCACACTTTTAGCCATAGATGGCTATGTAGCCATAGATGGCTATGCTGTGGAAGAGTGGTAGCCATAGAAGGCTAAGTAGCCATAGAGGGCTAAGTAGCCATAGAGGACTAAGTAGCCATGTATGGCTAAGTAGGCGTTCAATAGCCATCGATGGAACATCATAGCCATAGTAGCCATAGTTGGCTATGCTGTGAAAGAGCGGTAGCCAACTATGGCTATGTAGCCATCTATGGCTATGTAGCTATCTATGGCTACGTAGCCATCTATGGCTAAAAGTGGGCAGACCCTGTTTTTGTAGTCATAGATGGCGACATAGCCATAGATGGCTATGTTGATACATATTTGGCTGAAAGTGAGTGGGGCCTGCCTTTGTAGTCATAGATAGCTACTTAGCCCTCTACGGCTACCCAGTTCGGGCAGACCAAACTCCGATTGGAGTAGTTTTCTGATGGTTCCCAATGAGCCCCTCGCATGACAGGACCGAATGTTATGACTTTTCGTGGTGGGACCCTAACTGGGAAGATTTGTCATCGGTAAGAAGTGCGCCAAATTCAAATCACTCAGGTACTGGCACCTTCTAATGAACCTAAATCGTCTTCATCCTCCAGGCCACCTCTGCCATTCGCTGACTTCCAGATCGTACCAGAACCACTTCGATCATCCAGCCCGCCACTTACGATTTGCATGTCATCAATCTTCGCTGAAGTACTATCCCGGGAATCCGCCAATTTGGAGTCGAAGAAGGTGAAGCTGCCGATTTTCCTTCAGCTTTCCACGATTCCCACTCTTCTAGCTTCTGTACTTCTTCAACAAACTCTCTCCTTCCAGCCACACCACTTTGATCTACTTTAAATCGTCCCACCGAAGTACTATCCTGAGAATCGGCCGATTTGGAGTGGAAGAAGGTGAAGCTGCCGATTTTCCTTCAGCTTTCCACGATTCCCACTCTTCTAGCTTCTGTACTTCTTTGCATAGTTTCTCCTTCGAGGCACACCACTTCGATCCACTTCAAATCGCGCCGCCAAAGTACTATCCCGAGAATCGGCCGATTTGGAGTGGAAGAAGGTGAAGCTGCCGATTTTCCTTCAGCTTCTTCGAGGCACACCACTTCGATCCACTTCAAATCGCCTCGCCAAAGTACTATCCTGAGAATCGGCCGATTTGGAGTGGAAGAAGGTGAAGCTTCCGATTTTCCTTCAGCTTTACATTGTTTTAAGTCTTGTAGCTTCCATGCTGCTTCAATACCTTGTG
The DNA here is from genome assembly GCA_030248155.1 of Sabatieria punctata. Classification (NCBI taxonomy): domain Eukaryota; kingdom Metazoa; phylum Nematoda; class Chromadorea; order Araeolaimida; family Comesomatidae; genus Sabatieria; species Sabatieria punctata. The sequence continues at coordinate 28,252 of JASANB010007160.1, forward strand.
GGCCTCCAGCCACACCGCTTCTAATCCACTTTGAATCGTCCTGCCGAAGTACTGCCCCAGAATCGGCCGAGTTAGGAGTGGCAAGAGATGAAGCTGCCGATTTTCCTTCAACTTTCCGTTATTTTAACTACTGCTTCAAATACAAAGTTTGCATCAGATATGCTTACTACAATATCCGATCCAATCGGGACCATCATATTCAGACTTAGCTAAGCGAGAGCTTTTGATTGAGTACCTACATGCCTATGTTACGAAGCAGCGATAAAAAGTTAGAAAATTTGCATAAAAAATTTGCATATTTTAAATGTCAATTTTTACGTAGCCATCTATGGCTACATAGCCATGTATGGCTACGTAGCCTTCCATGGCTAAAATGGCTTGATCGATTTTAGCCATAAAAGGCTACAAAGCCATAGATGGCTATGTAGCCATAGATGGCTATGTATAATTCGATAGCCATCTATGGCTACTCTCAAAATGAAACTGAAATTCGGAATTTGCCGATCAGCTATTTCAGTTTCATTTTGAGAGTAGCCATAGATAGCTATCGGATTTTTGTGTAGCCATCTATGGCTACATAGCCATTTATGGCTATGTAGCCTTTTATGGCTAAAAACGATTGACCCATTTTAGCCATGGAAGGCTATGTAGCCATAGATGGCTATGTATAATTCGATAGCCATCTATGGCTACTCTCAAAATGAAACTGAAATTCGGAATTTGCCGATCAGCAATTTCAGTTTCATTTTGAGAGTAGCCATAGATGGCTATCGAATTTTACGTAGCCATCTATGGCTACATAGCCTTCTATGGCTATGTAGCCTTTTATGGCTAAAAACAATTGAGCCATTTTAGCCATAAAAGGCTACATAGCCATAGATGGCTATGTAGCCATAGATGGCTACGTAAAAATTGACATTTTGAATATGCAAATTTTTTATGCAAATTTTCTAACTTTTTAACGCTGCGTCGTAACATAGGCATGTAGGTACTCAATCAAAAGCTCTCGCTTAGCTAAGTCTGAATATGATGGTCCCGATTGGATCGGATATTGTAGTAAGCATATTTGATGCAAACTTTGTATTTGAAGCAGTAGTTAAAATAACGGAAAGTTGAAGGAAAATCGGCAGCTTCACCTCTTGCCACTCCTAACTCGGCCGATTCTGGGGCAGTACTTCGGCAGGACGATTCAAAGTGGATTAGAAGCGGTGTGGCTGGAGGCCCACAAGGTATTAAAGCAGTATGGAAGCTACAAGACTTGAAACAATGTAAAGCTGAAGGAAAATCGGAAGCTTCACCTTCTTCCACTCCGAATCGGCCGATTCTCAGGATAGTACTTCGGTGAGGCGATTTGAAGTGGATCGAAGTGGTGTGCCTCGAAGAAGCTGAAGGAAAATCGGCAGCTTCACCTTCTTACACTCCAAATCGGCCGATTCATGGGATAGTACTTCGGCGGCGCGATTTGAAGTGGATCGAAGAGGTGTGCCTCAAAGGAGAAAGCATGTCAAAGAAGTACAGAAACTAGAAGATTGGGAATTGTGGAAAGCTGAAGGAAAATCAGCAGCTTCACCTTCTTCCACTCCAAATCGGCCGATTCTCGGGATAGTACTTCGGCGGGACGATTTAAAGTAGATCAAAGTGGTGTGGCTGGAAGGAGAGAGTTTGTTGAAGAAGTACAGAAGCTAGAAGAGTGGGAATCGTGGAAAGCTGAAGGAAAATCGGCAGCTTCACCTTCTTCGACTCCAAATTGGCGGATTCCCGGGATAGTACTTCGGCGAAGATTGATGACATGCAAATCGTAAGTGGCGGGCTGGATGATCGAAGTGGTTCTGGTACGATCTGGAAGTCAGCGAATGGCAGAGGTGGCCTGGAGGATGAAGACGATTTAGGTTCAGTAGAAGGTGCCAGTACCTGAGTGATTTGAATTTGGCGCACTTCTTACCGATGACAAATCTTCCCAGTTAGGGTCCCACCACGAAAAGTCATAACATTCGGTCCTGTCATGCGAGGGGCTCATTGGGAACCATCAGAAAACTACTCCAATCGGAGTTTGGTCTGCCCGAACTGGGTAGCCGTAGAGGGCTAAGTAGCTATCTATGACTACAAAGGCAGGCCCCGCTCACTTTCAGCGAAATGTGTATCAACATAGCCATCTATGGCTATGTCGCCATCTATGACTACAAAAACAGGGTCTGCCCACTTTTAGCCATAGATGGCTACGTAGCCATAGATGGCTACATAGCCATAGATGGCTAAGTAGCCATAGTTGGCTATGCTGTGAAAGAGCGGTAGCCAACTATGGCTATGTAGCCATCTATGGCTATGTAGCTATCTATGGATATGTAGCCATCTATGGCTAAAATCGAGGAGGCCCCACACTTTTAGCCATAGATGGCTATGTAGCCATAGATGGCTATGTTGATGCGTAGCCATCTATGGCTATGTAGCCATCTATGGCTAAACTCGAGGAGGCCCCGCCTTTTTAGCCATCTATGGCTACGTAGCCATAGATGGCTACATAGCCATAGATGGCTATGTAGCCATAGTTGGCTATGCTGTGGAAGAGTGGTAGCCATAGAAGGCTAAGTAGCCATAGAGGGCTAAGTAGCCATAGAGGACTAAGTAGCCATGTATGGCTAAGTAGGCGTTCAATAGCCATCGATGGAACAACATAGCCATAGTCGGAGAGGTAAGCCATAAAAGGAACCGATTCGTCTATGGCTTAGTCTCTCTGACTGCTAGTGGCTCTGTCATTGCCCAAGCCGACAAAGTCAAACGCCTGTTCATTCTGCGCGCAACGGTCAACCCGGGGAGACTAAAGGTTTGTGGGGATCCTATGGTAAAAAAACCCTCTAGTACAAGTTATGCTACTGTGCGTAATTATGTTTCTGCGGCGTCCTATGTTCCAGGGCAGGCTACCGATTTAGCAGCAGTACAGCCTCGCGAGACGTCAGACATTACGCTCACACATTCTACAGTAGCGGGTGACCATGGGACGGTCACCCCAAATGGCCGGCAAGTTGCTTCTTTGTCGAACGGTGAACTCTCTGCCAGCTTTCTAGCACGCGAGTCAGTCAGAGGTCGCACCGGGCCTCCCAGTGCGCAGCTGTGGCACCAACGCTTGGCTCACTTGGGACAGGACTCTCTTGCCCGTCTGCTACGAGGTGATCTGGCCACCGGTCTGAAATGTGGTCACATGAAAACCCTCGATTTCTGCGAACCGTGCACACTCGCAAAGACGCGGCGGCTACCGTATCCCAAGGCCACAGAGTTTCGTGCGTCACAACCGTTGGAGCTCATACACACAGACTTGTGCGGACCGTTTCCTGCCTCCCACAACAAACGGTATTTCATGTCTGTTATTGATGATTATTCGCATATGAGTTTTGTTCGGTTTCTTACGCACAAAAGTGACGCACCAAACGCACTGATACAGTTAATAACGCGTCTAGAAACAGACTCGCAGTGCAAATTACGTACATTACGTTCTGACAAAGGCGGCGAGTATGTCGCAAACGAGCTCAATGCTTGGCTGTCCAACAAGGGTGTACATCATCAGTTCTCTGTTCGTGATTCTCCTCAACAGAACGGTACAGCAGAGCGGTTCAATGGTGTTGTGCTAGAGCGGGCCAGAGCTTTGCTAACAACAAGTGGGTTTCCTCTCAAGTATTGGACCGAAGCAGTTGCCTGCGCTTCTTATCTTCGCAATCGGTCTCCATCCACTTCGTTATCACCAGTGGTCACTCCATACCAACGTTGGTTTGGCAGGATGCCAGATTTGTCGCATCTACGTGTCTTTGGCTCGGTCGCCTATTCTCATCTCAATGAGTTGGAACGATCGTCTAAACTAAGTCGACGTGCTGAAAAGGCCGTACATGCTTGGTTATCCTGATGGCACAAAGGGCTACCGCTTGCTTCGGGCTTCCAATTCGTCTGTGATTGTCCGTCGTGACGTCATCTTTGACGAATCCAGTTTCTACGGTTCGCCCTCATCTGCAACAAATCAGTTAGACATCGTGTCACCCGGTACTGTAGTTCAGGAGGAGAAAGAGATGCAGTTTGAGGAACTACAGGTACCAGACGAGAAGGAGTTACCAGCTGAAGAACAACCACCAATTCCGGAGTTGCCTCCACCAGATCTACAACCAGTTGCACCGGAAGTGCAACCACCACCGGCAGTACAACCACAAGAAGTGGCTCCACCTCCAGTGGCCCCACCACCAGTGGCTCCTGTACAACAACGGCAACCCGCAGCGGCACCTGCTCAGCCTATTCGCGTTTCTCAGAGAGCGAACAAAGGTGTTCCACCCAAGCGTTTTGATGTTGATGGCGCGCATGCAAAAACTACAAACGCGCAAGAAACAGAAGAGCCTACAAATTGGCGGCAAGCAATGGACAGTCTAGACGCAAAGCAGTGGCAAAACGCAGCAAACGCAGAGTTTGATGCGCTACAGTCATTCAGAACCTGGGACCTTGTACCCCCACCACCAAGACAGAAGGTTATTGGCAGTAGGTGGGTCTTCAAGTTGAAGAAGAACGAAAAAGGAGAAACTGTTCGGTACAAGGCTCGTCTAGTTGCAAAGGGGTTCGCTCAGCGTTTTGGCGTTGACTATTTTGACGTTTTCTCACCTGTTGTGCGCTGGGAGAGCGTCAGATCCATTTTCGCTGTTGCCGCGTTGAAAGGCATGGCTGTTCATCAGCTCGACGTTGAAACAGCATTCCTCAATGGCTACCTGGAAGAAAACGTCTACATGGCGCAACCAGAAGGATTCGTTGATCCCACCAAGCCTACTCACGTCTGTAAGCTCAGGAGGAGTCTTTACGGACTCAAGCAGTCGCCTCGCTGTTGGAATCAAGCCCTCTCAAAGGCGTTGGAGAAATTTCAGCTGAAGCAAGGTACTGCAGACCCCTGTGTCTACTATGGGAAAATCAATGGCAAGGAAGTTCTGGTCGGTACTTATGTAGATGACATGTTAGTTGCCAGCGCCGACCCGCAAGCCTTAGATCATCTCAAGCGCCTGATCGCCAGAGCGTTCAAGGTGAAAGACTTGGGACCGGCTTCCTACTTTCTCGGTGTTTCGGTCAAGGCACAAAAGGATGGTTTTTGGCTGGGGCAAAGCAGCTACATCCAAAAAGTTCTTGCTAAATTTGGTATGGAAGATGCCAACCCGGTCGAATCCCCCATGTCAGCTACACAAGAGTTGCTACCAAGCGGACCAGGTGCAGAGTTGCAAGACACAAGCACTTACCAGTCAGCAATTGGCTCGCTGATGTTTCTTTCTGTAGCAACAAGGCCAGCGGCCTTCGCAGTCAACAAGCTAGCGCAATTCTCTTCCAAGCCTTCGGTCGTTCATTGGTCTGCTGTGAAACGAGTTTTCCGGTACCTCAAGTTTTCGCAGAAGTACGGGCTAGCGTTCAGAAGAGACGGAAACTCGCAGCTACACTCGTTTTCTGATGCCGATTGGGCTTCCGATCCAGTCACCAGGAGGTCTGTTGGTGGCTACGTTTCGTTTTTGGCAGGCGGCCCCATCTCTTGGGCATCACGCGCACAAAGATTGGTTAGCAAATCCACGGCTGAGTCCGAGTTTGTGGCCCTTTCTGAGACAGCGCCGATATCAAGTTTTTACGCACTCTAATGAACGACGTCGGCCATCCCCAAGCACAAGCGACCAAGTTGTACGAAGACAACAAGGCTGCCATACACTTGGTAGATTCACCACACGGCCATGCACGTACGAAGCACTTGGACGTGAAACTCAAGTTCGTCCACGACTACGCCAAAGCCGGTTACTTACAAGTGCTCTACTGCAGCTCCAAAAACCAAGTGGCTGATGGTCTGACTAAGCCACTACCTACACCGACTTTTTCCGGCTTCGTCAAGGCCCTCAACTTAATGCACTAACTTTTTAGCGCAATACACGCAAAGCAAGCACTCACAAGCACAATGCAAGCTTACTGTACTTGTCTTGTGTATTGCTTTTCTTGTCTTTGATTCTCGTCATGTTATTGCGTGTTTTTTGTTGCTTTCTTCTTTTAGCCTCGTCAATCATCGCTTTTACTTGCTGTTTTCTTATCAAGCAGTTTTCTTACAGAGATGTTGTGCTGTGTTGTTTATTTTTATTAGTCCGAGGAGGAGTGTCAGTATGGTTAGTTAGATGTTATGCCGGACTAATGTAGTACGTACGTACATAAGTGTATTCAATTTTTATTTACGCTGTATGCTAATTTAAGTGACAGTCCGTGTCAATCGGCCATTTATATTTTCTCGCTTTACGATTCACTCGTACGTGTGCTGTTGCTAAACCTAAAGGTGTTCTGACATAAACTGCCGTTTGTTAGAAGTCAGTTCACAATCAACATAACTAACTACTATTCTGTTGCTTTCATTCTGTTTGTTCGATTGAAAAACTGACGGTGTGCGTATTTTGAAACTCTAACTGCAGTGCGTCAGACAGTAAGGAAAGAATGAAATGTACATGTTTTCTCGGCTCAACTACTGTAGCTGCTGAACGAGGCCCTAATGACTGCGTATGGAATCGATAAAAATTGGCCAATTACACAGCGCGCTGATTGGTTTGTTTAGGTATACGCATGTACAATATGTATGTAGTTAAGTACATGTTGTAGTGTATAGTTTCGATCAGTTATGCCTGTACCTGAACCTGATTATCAGGTAGTTTTGCAATACACACTTTGGGAGCATCTGCAAATTAACAACCGCGCAGCGCGGTTCTCTCTGCGCCGTTCAGAACGGCGCAGCGTGGTTCTTGTTACAGCTGATCTGCGCCGTTCTCCAGGGGCCGTGTTCTGGAACTAGGGTTAACTCAAACCCTGGGTTAGCAAACCCGGGTTACGTCTAACCCGTATTCTCAAAGCGAGGCAAATTTCTAACCCAGGGTTAAAAGTTACCCGAGGTTTAACCCTGGATTTGTTTTTAACCCAGGGTTAGACCTAACCATGGGTAAAGTCTAACCCGTATTCTGCAGTACCTTCTAACCCGGGTTTGACTCTAACCCGGGTTAGATTTAACCCTGGGTTTATAACACTGCTACAAAGCAGGGTTAAACCCTGGGTTAGCGCTTGTTTGCTTGTTTCAGTTATATTTCTTCCTCATTTTAAGTGGAGTGCTGTAAATTATGGAGCTATTTGAGCGATGTCGATTTGATCGGGCTTTGTTCTTTGACTGAATATGTAGGTAGTTGCGCGATGATTTGACTACGAAATACCTAAGAAAGGACACTTCCGTTCCTCCATTATTGGAGGTGTATTCTGCTATGCACTACTGTGCCACTGGCTCCTTTCAGATCGACACCGGCGATCCATGTCGCCTCAGTCAGCCTGCCGTTTGCCGCAGCGGCCGTCGAGTTTCCATTGCTTTAGCCCAACGCCTCAACTAATTCATCCAGTTTCCGACTACAAACGCAGAGCTGACAAAGTGCAAGGCAGACTGGTACACGATCGGAAAATTGCCGGCAATTGTGGGAGCAATCGATGGTACGCATGTCAACATCATCCGACCGCCTCATTCCGAGTATGCTTATGTGAACAGAAAGAACCGTCTGTAAAGCTGCGCTATGACAGTCTTTTCGACTTCACTAAACAACGGTTTCTTTTGGGAACCAGCTGAATCCCCAGCTTCCGACATATCTGAGAAACATACACACGCAACATGATCTAAGAACAGGGAAAATGCAAACATAAAACGAAAGAGAGAACAAGTCGAAATCTAAGCCGCATCTAAGTACATGTTGCAAGCATACTACGTTCGGTGAGGGACAACGAAAAACGAATAATATGTTTTTGTGTTTTCACCTGATTTTAACCCGGGGTTACTTGTCGCTAACCCTGGGTTTGCTAACCCAGGTTAGAGCTTAACCCTGGGTTTGCTAACCCAGGTTAGAGCTTAACCCTGGGTTTGGTAACCCGGGTTAGATTTTAGCTTCAAGACTGTTCTTTAGCTGCAATCAAATACAGCAAGCACAATAGTGTAACCAAATCCGAGCGGCCAGCCGGTCAACGGTCAGACGACTTTTAGACTGCGTGCGTAGTTAATTAAGCCTGTCTCTGCGTCTGTTCAAGCAGTGCTACATAGCATTCCTGCGTATTTCCTTCCGGAAACCGAATTTATCCCTTTGTAACCCACCTACTCCTATAGGAGCTTTTCCTTCGGGTATCTGGAACATTTTCCCGACAACCAGCACATTTTCTCGCGCGCGAGAAGTTGGCCATCTTTTTTAGCCTCAACGGCGAGAAAATTTTAGCGCCACGTGCCACAAATTGTCGGTCGATCGATAAAGGGGCGGAGCTATTGATTTCCGACGGCATCGCGCGCGCGCCTGTTCTTCAGTCTTAGTTCTCTGAGGAACACGAGCGCAAATGATCAAATTTTGAAGGTACTGATGCATACAGGGCACTCGCCGGTCTTCTTCTGAGATTTACTGAAGCAATAATTCCAAACTATTGAAGGAGCATGCGTGATTAATTGCTTTCTGGAGCCTTTTAGAGTCAATCAAATTGAAAATCAAACGGCGGAGGAAGGTGACTGTGCTATTCGGAAAGTGTGAGAAGTCAAGCAGCTAAAAATCTGCTGTCCTGTACGACGTACAGGCTAAAAATGTCCTGTCCTGTATCCTTGTCACGACGTATGGTTGTAGATACGTATTTTACAGACGACCCCTGCGTTGGTTCGTTCCGTGTGCTGGAATGCAGGTCCCGTAAATGGCTTGATGAGGCCAATAGACTACCTCCTTGAGCGAAACGACTATTGGGGGTGTTTGGGGGGTTTAACCCCCAAGCCCAATTTTCGGCAAAAAACCCCGAGCTGGATTTGGGGGGTTTCTGAAACCCTATTTTGGGTTAAAAACTGCTAAAATTCAGGGTTTCAAGACTTATAAACTGTAATTTAGGATTTCAAAAGCCCTAAATAGGGTTCTGGAACCCAAATTTGTGTTTCTGAAACTCAAAATAGGGTTCCGTAACCCTAATTTCGGTTTCTGAAACCGTAAATAGGGTTACCGAACCCTAATTTGGGTCTCTGAAACTCTAATTAGGGTTTCTGAAGCGCTAAATAGGGTTCCCGAACCCTATTTTTGGTTTCAGAGAGCCTAAACAGGGTTTCTTGAACCCCAAAATAGGGTTCCGGAACCCTAATTTGGGACTCTGAAACTCTAACTGGGGTTTCTGAAGCCCTAAATAGGGTTTCAGAGCCCTAATTAGGGTTTCAAAATTTCTAAATAGGGTTCCAGAAATGCATTTTAGCTTTATTATGTCGAATAAAATACAGCTTTTTTGCGCGTTTTAAAGCAAAAACAGTTTTTTGCACGTTTTTAATAAAAATAGGATTTTCTGCACGTTTTAAAACAATAAATAGGGTTTTAAAGGGCATTTTTGCACTTCTGACAGGATTTTTACCCTCAAAACCCTGTTTTGAGATAAAAAAATGTCGCTGAAACCCACTTTTGGATACCAAAAAAGGTCGCTGAGCTGAAACCCCCTTTGGAAATAGTGCTGAAGCCATATTTGGGATCTAGAAACCTCCACCCCAGCCGAAAACTCAGCTACATGTATGGGTCAGGTGACTGCTGCCCAGTCCCGCTGACGTTTAAGAATGGCCATTTTTGTGCCCTTTTCGGGCTGCTGCCTGGAATGGAAGCTGCCGCTTGAAGGTATTTTGAGAGAGAATTTCTGAACGGCTTAGCTTGTTTTTTTTTACTTGTTTACTTGTTTTCAGAGATACTTTTCTATGTTGGTGATCATACATGTAACAGGTCATCAGCCGAAACTGGCAGGGGGGTTGGGGCTCTGGGGCCGGCTGGGGGTTTGAGCCCAAATTCTAGGGAGGGGTTAGGGACTAAAAACGCTCAAAAATCGCAATTTTTCGGCCAAAAATCGCTAATTTGGGCTTATTAAGTACTGCTGAAAGTGCTGTTTCACAGGCGATTTTGGCATTTTTTGTTCGAAATTGTTTGAAATTTGAAAAAAAAATTTGCTAAAAAAATTACTTGCCAAAAATCTAGCTACATAATTTAGTCAGCACTGCGGTTAGAGAGAAATCAACTTACTGAGGTAGAGTGGAGTCCACGGGAATATTGACCAAAACAGTTCTATGTATTTGGTCCAAACGGCACTACTGTACCATCAGTAAAATCGGTGCTCTGTTAGGCATAGAAGGTAGAATGCATAGGAGAACAGAGCAGTAAAGTTCTGAATTCGGTCGGAATGGCACTACAATCAGTAAAATCGGTGCTCCGTTACACGTGGAAGATAGTGCAGGCACTCGTACACAGTCGACGGCGGTCGATTGCCTTTAAACTGCTCAGGGGCGCGTCGACCAATCAGCGCACAGCGCGCCAAATGCCTGCGCCGATTTTGGCACATGCCCAAGAGCTAAAAATGGCGAGAACCGTGCCGAGAAACTTTTTTTTCTCGACATGCGGAATTGATTTCTCGACATGCAACAACTTTTCTCGACATGTCGAGAAATCGACGGGTTACAAAGGGTTATGAACCACAGTCCAAACTGCAAGATATAACGCTACAAATACGGACGGAACGTTTCACAAAAACTAGATAAAGAATTATTATTATAATAATTATTATTATCATAAGTCGATTTGCATTATGTCTTACATGCATGTAAGGAATTTACTAGGCTATATTATACAGGGTGATTCACATATCCCGCCGCCAGGTTTCGCAAGCTCAGAACTTTTTTTATTTGTGGACCGAATCGGCTGATTTTTTAATATGATTTGTGGACACACTTCGCATTTTATTGTTTAAAATTTCAGCTTATTTGATCACGCAATGCCTGAAAACGGGCATTTCTACCGCAGACTGAAATTTCAAACATTTGGCCCTAAATATATTTGGCTTGTGCGCGATTAGGCTAGTGTTTGAGTGTTGAAAAGATTCTTAAACCATAGTGGGTTGACGCTTTACTCACTTTTGAACACAAACTGAGATTTTTAGCAGTTCTGATAGCTTGTTTGGTGAAGAATCGAGCAAAATGCGCGGAGTGGACCAAAAACACAGAGAATGTTCCGCCTGCTACGTATTTGGGATAGATCGCGAGCTTCCATTCCAAGAATACCAGCATCCGCTGGTGGCATGATAGATGAGGTCAGTGTGTGCAACAAAACTCGGAAAAGCGTCCACCAGCGTAGAGGGTGGAATAGCACAAGCGGCTGCAGAAAGTGGTTGAAAACAGTGGCAGTCACGTTGAATTGCACAGCTAGAAATGTAGTGCGTGCAGTTTGTTGAAATTATAAACATTAAAATGCGAAGTGTGTCCACAAATCATATTAAAAAATCAGCCGATTCGGTCCACAGATAAAAAAGTTCTGAGCTTGCGAAACCTGGCGGGATATGTGAATCACCCTGTATTTAAAAATCGACCTCGCCTAGGATCCTAATAGATGAAAATTTTGGTCAAACGTGTCTGTGGGTGTGGCGCAAAATTGGTCTTCAACCGTGTTTTAGCTTATAACTCCGGTACGGAGCATCAAACCGCACTTTAGATAGCATTTTCGTAATCTCCGGGCCCTGCCGCATCTGTTGGTTTGCTTACGTTCGTTCAACCTACGGCCAAACACCAGCTTAAAATCACGCTATGAAGTGAAGAGTTTGATAGTTTGGGGGAGTGTTTGTATTGTCGAGTTGTTGAGCGGTTGTGTACGTTTGAGAGTGTGTCTGTTGTGTTGTGTTGTGTGGCAGACTTACTAGTAAAGACCTCCACTTCTCTTTCATTGGTGCCGAAGAGACCCGGGAGCCCCTTCATTCAGTTCCGGTACGAGTTCAAGTTCTGCTATCAAGTTCCTCCTGTTTCCAACCCCAAGCTACCACTGCTCGTGATCGTCAGGCACAGCCGTGCTCCATCTGATGCTCACATGACGACACCTACTTTTCATGCTCAACTCCAACTTCTACGAGAACAAAACCAGCGTGATCTTAAACGACGCCAGCTCGACCTACAGCAGCGTTACCAAGAGCGGCAGATGGAACAACAGCGACGTGTTCAAGAGTGGCAGCTCGAACAACAACGACGTGATCGAGAGTGGCAAATCGAACAACAGGTGGCGTGATGACTACATGGATCGTCTGGTCGCTCAGTACCTGGCTCAATCCCGAAAGACTCCTGTGAAAAAGGAAGCAGCATCGTGTTCTGGCACTTCGGGTGTCCAAGTCGGCTCGTTAGACACTCCCTTCACTGGGTTAACGGTCGATCCTCCGTTCAATGGGCGTTCCAGTTCAGAGAAAGAGATGGTTTCGGTTGAAGATGTTCTTGTTTTGCCGGCAGAAGATTCGGCTTTATTCGTGCACTCAGTTATCGAGGAACCTATGGTCTTTGACGTGGATAGAAGAGAGGGAGGAAAACGGAGGAAGGTAAAGAGGAGAAGAAAGAAACGAATGAAGAGGGATGACGCGCAGTTAGTTGACGGAGCTCCAGCTGTTCTTTGTTTGGCGGAAAGCCGTTCTCAGTTTGTTCCCATTGATGTTGTGCGGCAAGCACCTTGTGAAGTTATCAGCTCTGGTTTTCGTTTGGAGAGGAGAAAGGAGAAGTTTGGAAGAGGAAGAGGAAAGATGTTTAGAGGAGGAAGGAAAAAGAGGATGATGAGGAGCAAGGTGTTGAGAAGAAAGTGGAAGGTGAAGAAGAGAAAGAGGATGATGAGGAGCAAGGTGTTGAGAAGAAAGTGGAAGATGAAGAAGAGAAAGAGGATGAAGAGGAGAAAGACAGTGAGAAGAAGAACAAGAAGACAGAGGAAGAGGATGATAGTTTGTTCGAGTTTGCTGCCCAAGAGATGGCATTCCGTTTCCCCAATGACAAGTCAACAGGTGCAAGCGAAGGCACAGAAAGGCCGAAACGTGGCGCGTAACCGTTCGAGTCAGCACAGTGTCAGTGCGGAGCAACTTACTAGAGATTCCGAGTCAACAGAGGCGGAGCACTTCCCGCAGTTCGCTTTCCCCGATTGTCAGGCACAGCGGCGGCCAGTCGACACTCATTGAAAGGGGAGTGATGAAGAGTTTGATAGTTTGGGGGAGTGTTTGTATTGTCGAGTTGTTGAGCGGTTGTGTACGTTTGAGAGTGTGTCTGTTGTGTTGTGTTGTGTTGTGTGGCAGACTTACTAGTAAAGACCTCCACTTCTCTTTCAGAAGGTAGAGTACTTTTTTTCGGCCCGACCACCCATATGGGCCCTAGCGCTCTGGGGCTCCACCGGAGCTCATACTTGGGGCCTCTTTGTTTTTCGTCTTTTTCTCTTACCTACTGTACGTGAAAATGAGCCAAATTGGTGACATGACCCTGACCCGATTTGGGGTGGCACCCTGAATTCTCTCAGAAATTGCGTCTTAAAGAAACGATTCTTGCTTCGTTGGTTTCAGAGGGTAATGGAGGAGAAATAAAAGTGCATTTAGAGCAGATCAACCTATCCGCTTTCTTTTATCCCAAGACAGGCCGAACAAGCGACCATTTGTGCCCAGGCAACCGACCCACACCAACTCTTCACTGTCTGATTTTGTCTAGTCCAAATCCGACAACCGAACTCTGTGTCAAACGTACGTAGTGTTTTATTTCTGTACCGAACAACAACTCTTTATTATCTTGACAACACATAACGAAGGAAAGATGGAAAGCAACCGAAACTGTTCAATTCTCGGAGCAAATCGAGATTGGGGAAGGTAAGAGATGCAAACAAGTTCAGTTGATTTTGAGTCTAAATTAGATTTTCTGATTTTGTTCGATAAAAATTATGTTCATCTGCCTACTCGATTATCTTGCATGTATCGAATAATCAGTGTAGATCTTTGCAGTGGCAGTACGAAAATGAGGCACCGGTTCACATCAAGGGAGCCCGATAATATTAGGACACGCCGGTTTTGGAAGTGGCGGCTGGCCATCGACTGCTGGTACAGGTATACTATCTGCTACTGTCTTTTGCATACTCTTCACAAAACTATGATCATTTCAGACGCTATCGAACCACAGCTGACTGGTGGGAAACAACCACAATCTTCATGTACTATTTCCTTGTAGTGGTGGAGCTACTCAAGTATGGAAGAGGCTTGATAGTGGGTCGGTCTCTGGGGATGCTACGTAAAACCCATCATGTAGAGAAGAAACGGTGTCGTGCTGTAAAGGTAAGTCTGCCTCAGCCTTTACTCAGTGCTGTGACTTGATAATAGAGTAGAACACAATGGCCACTACGTATTTCAGATGCCCTCAGCCCACCTGCAGTCAAAACAGTCTCTGTTCCTCCTCGCAGAGAAATTGGGTTCCAACCAACCCACAACTCCTTGGCTTCAGTGCAGCCCAGTGCAAAGCGATGAACTTGCTGATCAACATCTCGTTCACCAACGTGCTGATGGTGATTTGACAGTGTTGGATGCCACCAAGTCATCGCCTTGCTGTGGTTCAGCTCCTGCTGTTTGCCCTGGGACTGCTGGCGGGCCAGTTGGGCACATATTACATCAATCCCACAATGTACAGCCTGGCCATCATGCTGTACCTGGAACCTGGACCACACTGCATGCCACCTCCTGGACACAGTGAGGACGTTTTTAAACAGTCACAACTGTTCTCAAAGTATGCGACCGACTGACCGACCGACCGACCGACCGACCGACCGACCGACCGACCGACCGACCGACCGACCGACCGACCGACCGACCGACCGACCGACCGACCGACCGACCGACCGACCGACCGACCGACCGACCGACCGACCGACCGACCGACCGACCGACCGACCGACCGACCTTTTTTGTGTTATTTGGCCTTTTGAGAAAAGTTTAGTTATAGTATACAAAACCAATACTTCTACAGCAGGTGTGTAACTCTGGCCGGAACATTGATGTTAGAAGTGCAACTACATTTCTGAACAACTTTCTTTACTAACCAGGTTTAACAGCCATTCCGCACATTTTTCTAGCGTGAACTACCGAATAAAGGCCGTCAAAAAGAATCTACTGTCTTTGAAACGCGCAATTTTTACTGCCTTCGAAATTTCTGGCCAGAAAAAGTTCACTGTCAAAAACATTCGCTTGAAAGAGACAAACTGCTCTGACTGAACTACGCAAAAAGTTTACGGTCAAAAAAGAAGCCTTGGGTACTGGCAGAAAAAGCAGCCAAACTGGAAATTGTACCCCAATAGGTTTGTGAGACTGTGCCTATTTGTGCATCTTGTCAGAACCAGTCTTCGTTTTTACAGTCAGCCTTTACCCTGCCGTGTCATTACGTACGTACGTATGTGACGTCTAATATTTTAAAATAGCCTGTCTGTTCTACTTTACGCCGACCCACAGTAAAGTTGAAATTTCAATGCTTTCCTTAGTCGAGATAAAGTTAGGTTTCTTAAAGAGCAAGTCAGACAAATTTTTGCACCGCTAAAGGAGATTTAGAATATCAAATTTCTAGCCCAATTTTACCAAACATTTAATATAATTTTAATTTGCTTGAGAGTCATCGCGAGAAATTTAACTTTTATTGTTGTTGTAAATTGTAAATTGTAAATGAACTCAGAATAGCGTATTTTCACGTATTTTAGCGCAATTTAAGCCAAAAATCGGACATTTTGGCTTACCATTCCCTAAGCCGATTGGGTGAGGAACCATACAGTAGCTGTTTTGTTCTAATTTATAGATTTCTTCCAGACACAATGGTCCGAATATCTCCTTGTTCAGTTGTTGCTCTCTGCTTATTCCTACTTGCAAACGGTAGCACTTTGCTAGCACAAATAAACTACTATTGAGATAAAAATTGAACTACTTTCAGAACTTTGTCTAGCGGCTCAACATGCAGCTCTTCCATTGGGTTTAAATTCCGACCTTAACCGCTTCAAACGACACTCGTAAGTCTAGCCTAGTCTCATTTGTGTACAGTCCCGCTCTCAAACAGCTCGACCAACAGCCAGAATTGGGCAAATTGGCCAACAAGACCAACAATAGGGTCGCGCTAGTCACGCGGGACTGTATACACAAAAATGTATTTAGAAACAGAAAATTGCTTACTATATGATATGCATTTTAGTCAGCCAGTCCCACAGTGTGCAGAGAACTGTCAGAAAGTATTCAATCATGAGGTTGGAACGAAAGTCGGCTTGCAGCTCAGTGAAATGACAAACGGAGTTCTGAACCGAAAATTGTTCGAGGAGAACAAATTTCAAGGCACTTGCAGGTAAACTACACAGAACAAAAATCTAAAGCTAAACCATTCGTCGTGTATGCCTTCTCGTAATTATCTAAACAAACAGGACTTGTCTTTGTCAAAACAATTTATCTTTATTCACAGTGCGTACCGGAAAATGGGTGACTGCATTTCAAAATGTGCACATTTTCCATACAAAGATTTCCTGCTGAAAGCTCTGAAGCCGTTCGATTACATGTGCTCAACTAAATACCTTGGTAAGTCTAAAATGTTTGCCAAATAAAAACCTACTGTAGCTTTAGGAACACTTATTTTTCAATAAAACTACCTACACAGAGAACTAGTTCTCCAATTTAAGCGCATATTGACAAGTTAAATGAGCTGAGAAACTTACAGGAAAGTATTAGGATTGAGATAAAATTTCAGCTTTCAAAAAAGCTCACAATTATCTCTTTCAAGTTGACCTTTGAACAATCGATAACCTTATTTTAGAGCTTGTAGTCCACTTTCTTTCAGACTTTCTGGGCTCTGCGCCGTGCTATCAGAATGCCTCAGCAGCGGTAGAAGCTAAATGCGACCACCTATGCGGCGGCCGGTACTTTGGTCGTGACCAATTGAGGAAACTCGAACTGGCACGACGGAAAGGAGATGTTGAAGGCATAGTGGACAGCTCGGAGAACCTTTGCAAGTGGAATATTGTTTTCTAAGATTTCTTTTATGTACATATAAATAGTCAAGAGTACATGTAAGTTAGATTCAAAAACAGTTATATTCAATTTTCAGGCACATGGCTTGCACTAACCAATGCGAGATTGCAGTTTATGATGAGGTTTGCAGAAGAGCTGAGCCGGGCAAACTTTTGCAAGACTTTCTTGCCTACACAATGTTGAATAGCAAGAGACTTATGGAAGAATACGGTCTTGGCCGTCTGATCGCTGATGCCTGCAACCAACTAGCAAGCCAGCATTGGCCGATCTGACTTTTCTTTGCTTTTTGAGATTGATTGTTTGTTGCTTTACAGGTTTAAGGAATCTAGTAGAAAACAGATACATATGTGCTAAATGCCTGCAATGTGTTTTATGAATAACTGATGTTTGTGGTTCAACGATAAGCAATACAATACGAATATTCTACAAAAAGGCAAATACAAATATTGTACAATACAATTCAATGCAATGCAATATAACAACACAAATACGATAAATACAAATATAAAGCAATGTACTACTTACAAATACAATACTCTATCCAACACAACACAGCACAAATAGAAACACAAATACGATTACGAATATATGCGTTTATATAAAATCAGCGAACATAAAACGATGGCTAGAGTCTAAACCGGTGTATTTAGTTTTGGGAAAACTGCTGCTGCAATGTAATGTAGTGGAAGGATTTTTTCTGCAGTGCCATTTTGACAACAATGTTTTTAACCTACGTAGTTATCGGCAATCGAACTATCAGTCACCATACTTTATCATACTCGGCATTCCCTGCCGCTTGAACAACTTGAAACGTCTTTCGTTCGCTTTCACCCGATCTCTCTTCACAATCCCCTTGACTCTAAAAGCGTTTCTTCAACTAGAGAAAGTTGTTGCCTGTTAGATTAGAAACAGGTGTTTTACTTCTACATCAGCACTCACTAACAAAGAGATTGTACACTGGTGGAGAGGAAGGGTCAGGTCTGTTTCAGGTATATCTACCAACTGTGTATTGCATCCTTGGGCTTTGTAACTATCGTTGGCACTCCAATTACTATTACTACCGTGCAGTACTATTACACTCCTATTACTAGCGTACGGTACCTTGCTAGTAGCCAAGCAACTTCCTTCTTTATCTCCGCCGTTGCAAGTTGACTAAGAAACAAAGTTAAAACTGTTAGCAACATTGGTTGCATCATGGCAGACAGTACCAGGCAGTGCATATTGCTACAGTGGGTACATATTGAAAAGATTTATTCCGAATCTATGCGTTTGGACTAGGGGAAAAGTGCTGCAAAAGTAACCACCTATAATGTGTATGCAGCCAAATAATCTGTTCTCTTATGCGTATCTTCAATCAATCAATGTTCAATTCGCTTAAAAGCCTGTAAAATCTGTAAAACAGTGCTTAGGCCGATATGCTCGTGAATAATTCTTTCTATAGACAGTGACCAACTATAGAATCTGATATAGTTCGTGGCGTTCGGGATGTGTTCTGGATTTTGTGAAGGAGCAGCGAAAAAGCTTTGAGAAAGTAGAATTCAAAAGGCATTTTAGCTTTGTCATCAGAAAGCGTTGGTCTAGTTTTCGCTTCTGCTGCCTAATAATCATGTCTCTCTCTATGTATTACAGGTGTCTGCATATATTCGGGTTCCGACGATATATCGATGGATGGTTTTCCAACTCAAATTAGGTCCACTTGCTCTAGCCCTGCCCTGATACGATTTGCTGCAGACAACGATGTCACCAATAAATGTTTGTCAACCAGGAATCCCAGCCAGTCTTCCGCCAACCAGCTTCTGGAAGGCAGCCATGCATGCTATGGACAGTAATTTGGCACGTTCTGCAGTGACATGCTGTAAGCGTTCTTGTCTCATACGTGTGTACGGCTCTAACATGGTGCCAATTTATTCTGCGTCTTCCCACGTTAGGGTTGTTTACAGAAACGCCCGATCTCTATTAAACGTCTATCAGTATGGTTGATTGCCCATAATTGCCGATTAACCCAGACAAATCGGCGTGGCGAGGGACCGGTTTTTGGGTCGAGGCTTTGCGACAGCTCAGACGTTTATTTGTTGGTCGTACTGATTAACGATCTCCGTCCGCTATGGGTTGGTTGTTGGCTTTCAGCGCTGCTTTGTTGCCGGTTCTTTGCTGTGGTAAGTCTGTAAAAGTACGGGTGGTTCCCAGTGTGGTGCACTTTTTATCTAGGTAATAGGTATACCTAGTATTACCTAGTTAATATTCGGGAAAAGTACCTAGATTTACTTTACCTAGTTCCTGATTACTCTATTTTACCTAGTTTTACTTTACCTAGTTTTAGATCCACATAACTAGGTACTTCTAGGTAGAACAAGTTTACCTAGTTTGATATTTTCAGTTTTACGTGGCTTTTTTTCATCAGCAAACCTTCAAATTTCTGGCTTTCTGACAGTTACAGTGGCCCAGTGAAATATTTTATAAAATTTTTTTTACAAAATCCAATCTCAGAAAGCTCCTAAAGCATCTGAAAACAGCTTATTTTGATAAAACAGTATATGTTCATTACAATTTTGTGATCACTGCACTAGTATTTTCGGGTGCGATGGGGTTTTGCCTTTTCTAGCTAGGGCAGTTTGCACTAGATCTTACTGTACACTACACAAATCATTTTAGGCAATGCTTTCTCCGAGTTCTCCATTTTCGGATCGGTTAATTCCATGCACACTCGCATCGGCAGACAAACAAATTGGGCGAAGAGGAAAAGGTAACAAGATTTTCTTGATTTTCAATATATTACCAAAAAATAACAGTTTCAGTATTCCCGGTCCGGCCTGCATTCAAAAGTGCTTAGCCACTTTCCAGTCAGTTCTGTTCGGAAAGTTGGGATTCGAGCTGAGCCAAGTTACCAACGGAGCTCTTAATCGAAAACTTTACCAAGCTGACAACTTTGACCAGTTTTGCAGGTGTGTCCGAAATAATGCAGCTCTCTTTTGAAGCGTCAATTTTCAGTGCCTATCATCAGGCCAGTTTGTGTTTCTCGAAGTGCCCGTATTTCTACGGCAAAACAATTCTCACTTCTGTTTTGAAACCGCTCAACTATCTCTGTGTGCTGCGATACGATGGTACGTTACTTTTTTGCTTTCGGGATTATACATTCCCGGACTAAGGAGGTCTCATAAAACGGCTACTTCTATAGGCATTGAAATTAGCAAATTTCATATTTTTATTAATTTCTCAGAATTGGGTCTATTATGCTAGTCCACCAAATTTTAACTCACAAATTCTAACTTATTTTGATAGCTATGTTTCAAATTTTAGGCAATTTGATCAACATTTGCGGAAATTGCATAAAAAAGAAATGTAAGATTACATATATTTAGATTTCACTGCTTATCTTCCGTGTTACCGAAACGCCTCAAGCCAAGTGGCCGAGAAATGCGATCACAAATGCGGAGGTGACTCATTCGTCAAAGATCAAATCGCCGAAATGCTCAAAGTTCAACGGTCAGGACTGGCCATCGACAAACTTCTGGACATCATGACTAAACTTTGCCAGTATGTACTATTTTCTAAAATTTGCATACCACGCCCGCAGTCTAATGATTTTGCAGACACATCGGGTGTTCGTTGAAGTGTGAAACACCGATCTACAATGAAGTGTGTGGCGAAAGGGAACCGGCGGAACTTTTGAAGTCGTTCGTCGGCTACAGTATGACTCAAAGTCAGAAAATTATGAGTGACAGTGGCACGGGATTTCTGTTCCCGAAACGGTGCAAACAACTTACTTTCAAGGATAAGCACATTTGAGTGTTTTGCTGTGCATTTTAGTTCTACATACAGTAGGATTATGCTGTACTACACGTTCTAATGTACTTTTCTGTACTGTATATATTTTATGAGCACGCCAATAATACATGTAAGAAACAAGTGCGGAGTGGTAGGAGGTGACCCAAAATTTCAAAAATCGACAAAACAGGAGTTACGACTAATTTTATGTAGTTACTTCTAAATGTTGCAATATTAAAAGTCTGTTTTTCTAATCAACGACTGTTAGCCGCACAAATTTTAACTTTGTAAAAAAAGACAGCGTATCAAATTAGCATTAAATTTTTGAGAGGTTCAAGTTTTCGACCCTACCTCAGATTTCGTTTCATTTGAACTAATGAATGTAGACTCTTGCGGATTGTATAGTTAGAATGAGAAGACTTTTCTGTCGAATATACATTGTATTCTATTCGAATAGAATCCAGGCAAAAAAAACTCGTTTTGAACCGGTTCTGCTCGCTGACTTCTTGACCTCATAACACTCGTGTTTTCGTCATTTAATTTCAGGAGAATGGAGCGCTATCTAGAAGTAGCATTCACTTTTGATCGGCCAATAAAAATCGAGAAAAGACGTCTGACAGACATTTCGCTACATTAAGAGTTCAAATTGTTCGTTCAGATAATCATACCGTTTTACATAGCCAAAGCGGAGCCCTAAACTGCAACCAAAACACAGGGCAAAATATAAAAAACACCATTTTGGCTGCTAATACTGTCCGATTCTAGAAGAAAACGCTACCTTTAACCGCACATTTTTCGAAGTGGGTCAACACTCAGTTGATCAAAAAGTTCTCTGCGTGTCTCGACACTGAAGAAGCATCATTTTTAACCATTTAAGGAGAATATCGAACTCTGTTCAAATTCGGCCGTCAGTCATAGAAAACCAAGCAAAATGGTGATTTTGTCGTTTTGCACAGAGTTTTGGTTGGAGTTAAGGGCTTGGCTATAGATTTGTAAAAAGGCACGGTTAGCTGAACAATTTGAGCCCTTATACAGTCAGGGAAATAACAACATATATGGTACCAGTACCATATAAGGAAGTGGTACCATATATGGTACCACTTGAAGGTGTACCGGTACATTCCAGATGCGTACACAAGATTTTTGCACTGCAATTAAAATTTTTAAGAGCCCTGCTTGGGCCGCTGCCCAAGCAGGGCGAGAAAATTTTGAAAAATTAGCTTTTCAGAAAGCATTTAGAAGTCATTTTGGGCGTAAATTTTGCAGAATTAACAGTTTTGGTACCTAATATTTCGTAATTAAGTCGTGTTTCTTCTGGCGATTTTTTTCCTAATTTGGCCGGAAATTGTGTGCACCAGAGCAATAGCCATGGGTACGGTACTGGTACATTATGGTGACATTAGAAATGTCACCTTTTTTATTTTAGATTCTCGGGGAAGAGGGCTCTGAAAAATCGGGGTTTTGGAACGACGTCGTTTATGGACGGCTCCTTAACGCGAAAACAGCTTCCTAAACCGAATCATCGACTAACTTTTTCGATTTTTTCCGATCAATTTTTCAGGTCAACATCGATTTTTCCATATCTTTACCTGTCCCAATTGGTATTGGGTATTGGGGGTTAAAAACCCCAATACCCAATACCCAATACCTGGAAAACACCCCAATACACCCAATACCCAATACCAGTTCGCACTCTAACCGGTACCATATATGGTACCGTTTCCATATATGTGTACTGATACCATATATGTTGTTATTTCCCTGACTGTTATACTGAAGTGAATCAGAACGGCAACAGTAAACATTTGTAATGTTCTAGTTACTGTACAGAGCTGTTTGCAGACCCGGAGACGGAGTATAAAAAACGCTTAAAAATCGCCTTTTTTTAGGATAGAAATCGTAACTGCGTAACGTAACGGCACTAATACAGTAGGAAGTGTATTCGGTAAATTTTATCGTTCCCGAAATTTTTTACAGTATTCCCGATCCGGTCCGGTGGAAACTTTCGATCCGGTCGGGCCCTATATACGGTATTGTACCGTATCGAAAAAGCTATACGGTTTTTTATATCGGTCTCATTTCTAATCAGCAAGCCAACCACACCGATATAGGTTTAATAAAGATCAGCGACGTCGGTCGGTACGCAAGCTTAACAACGGCAAAAGAACCCGTAGAATAAATCTGCACCGCGTCTGAGTGGTACACACGTATGAGACAAGAACGCTTACAGCATATCTCTACAGAACGTATCAAAATCTCTGTTCATAGGACGGCAGTAAAAAGCATTAAGAACTCTAATCACTCTTCGGTCGGCAGCTGGTCAGTCTGAGCTGGCTGTGCTTCATCCAAATCCTTTAACTCATCTTCCAACTGAGCCAGGTCCATCTCTTGCCTTTCCGATACAGCCACCTCCTCCTGAAACCATTCTGCCGTGCCTTTTGTTTAGTGATTGGTCTTGGCCACTATTCCAGAGTAAAAAGAATGCCAGAAAACACAATACCTATGTACAGCCCGAAGCCCCAATCATACAAGGTTACCTTTCGAGACAGTTTAGTCCCTTACTCGAAAATTAAAGTACTGTTCAAAGCATATTTATCGGATAGCAGGTAACGGCAAGCGGTTTACCCCTAGTCAAATCCACACTTGGAATAGTTTCAGTGAAACAAAAATGCGGTCGTTCCAATTTATTTTACAGTGCGATCCAGAAAATTAGACCCTTCCCCACTGCGGAAACATTTTATTTCAAATAAACATATTGACGTTTTCAAAGCACCCCGTTCATAGTAATTGCTTGGATTCAAGCTTAAACTTGGTTTATACAAAGTGCACATAATCTTGACTTTGATTAATAAAGACTGCATTCATTTAAGAACTTCTCCGGATGGGGAAATGAAACTTTTCCATGTACGAAAACGAATTTCCGGGGTTTTGGAGCGAGTTATTTACCGGGAAATCTGCCGCAATGACAAATTGTAGCATAAACACTGCTAACGGTTAGTTGACCTTGCACAGAAAGGCAGTTTGAAGTCGTTTGTAGA
Source organism: Sabatieria punctata (assembly GCA_030248155.1). Lineage (NCBI taxonomy): Eukaryota > Metazoa > Nematoda > Chromadorea > Araeolaimida > Comesomatidae > Sabatieria > Sabatieria punctata. The sequence goes on from JASANB010007160.1 coordinate 51,903, forward strand.
AAGTGTTAACGACCACCACAAAATAAGTCAGTAAAAGCTTCAAAGTCCGGTACCAAATAAATAGATTCTACGCGGTACAAAAGAAAAGAAATTGTCGGCCCTTACACAAAAGGATTGGTCAGTTTTTGCTCGGGACAGACTAAGACTACATGTAGTTCTCGGCATTTTGGCTCTAAAAGCTCAGAATGTATCTGCTCACTGAATCGCTTTGTTAAAGAAACTTGAGCCAAATCGACAAGAAACCAGCTGAAGAACGAATCGTTTCCGTGAAGGCAAAAATCCATGCCAACATAATCTTCATCTGTGGTATACTGATTATACAGTGGTGGCCATAAAAAGAGCGCCTGCGTTTCTTTCGAGTTTTTCATATTCAAATGGCCGCCACTATGTCAATTTTCAACTGAATAAACAGGAGTTTTGGCACGATTGCCCTACCTGCCACGAATTTTCAAACGTCAAATTTGAACATTAAATATCTCACGAACCCTTCGTCGGATCTTTCCTAAATTTTGCAGGTTAAATATGGACTTAAGAGCCTGAAGAGCTCAGCTTTCTAACACAACCGGTTAAAATCTAGTGGATTTTTACTTTCAGCTAAGGTGCAAATTTAGCATTAACAAGGTTCGTGCGGCGTTTGCACATCAGCAAATTCCTTCACTTTTCCCTGACCAAAGTAAAAAAATTGCCTGACCAACTTGAATGAGGAAATTCCAACAAGGCTGAGAAACTCTTGAAAAATTGGCTTTCAAATACGCATTTAACTAGTATTTTGAAGGTAAGCTTTCCAGCAGTAGAAAATCAGAAGTCCGATTCTCAAAAGCATACATGCAACAGGTCATCCGCCGATGGGGGGAGGGGGGTCTGGCGGCGGCCGGGGGTCTGAGCCGAAATTTTTTTGTGGGGGGGGAGAGCACTAAAAACGCTCAAAAATCGAAAAAATCGCAATTTTTGGGCCAAAAATCGCTAATTTGGGATGAAATACAGCTAAAAAGTGCTGTTTTGCAGGCGATTTTGGCAATTTTTGCGTCTGAAATTGTAAATCTCGGGGGGGGGGGTGTCCCCCTCCGGGGGGGTCTGGCCTAAGTCGGGTGGGGGCAGACCCCCTGTTACATGTATGCCCAAAAGAGATGTATGTAAAGCGCTGACAGGGGCCTTTGGGTGGCGAGACGGTTCTACTGCTATCAAATTTTTCCCTGACCAGAGACCAAATTTCCTGACTATTTTTAAACGCCCTGAATTTAACGGTCCCACACAAACCCTGTCAAAAATAAGCGTCATCTTTTGCACAGAAAGCAGGGATATCCGAACTAGTGGGGGTAATGGACTACAATCGCCTCAACGCAATGGACACTCAAATTAGGCTCACAGATGTGTTTTATGTTCAGAGGACACCACTCTCATTCTTGACACCGCTAATATTGACGTCACCTTGACTGAAAATAAAACTCCGCCAGATTTTAACCGGTTGTGCTACAAAGCTGAGCTCTTCAGGGTCTTAAGTCCATATAAAGACTGGTTAACCGTAAAATTTGGGACAGATCCGATGAAGTGTTCTTGAGATATTGAGAACTTTCAAATGTGAGGTCTGAAAATTGGTGCCAGCTAATTTCAGACAGGGCACTCGAGCCAAAAATCTTTTGATTCGGCTGAAAACTGACGGAACGGCGGCCATTTGAAATTATTCGAAAAATGGATAGGCAGTCTGTTTTATCACCAACACTGTACAAACAACACAGTAGCGTCCAAATCTTACAGTAGCACTAGACTTTCCGGGATCGGGACTCTGTTCGCCGGCCGTTTCGGAAGTAAGTTGAGAGCTCTAAAACAGAAAAAATGCCTTCAATAAGCTTCTACAGAACCGTCTGTAGTCAGTAAATAGCATGGCATAGAGTTATCATCCTACATACAAACAGAGGATCATTTTCCACCAAACACCTCCGATTTTCTGGCAACTATTCTTTTGGCTGCAATTTTCCTGGTGCTTCATCAGACACAGAAATTGAAGCGTTCAGACGAAGAAATGCCTCAGTCCACTTTTTGAAAAAATTGAGTTCTACTCGGCAGCACAATCCCTAACTATAGACATGTTAAGTGTCTCTGCACGAGAAAGTGGGCCATTTCGCGGGGCATGAAAATATTCAAAATTAGTTTAGGTCCATATAGTTATGACTGTTAGATTTATTTTTCTTCAAAAACAACGAATTTGAAGTCCGTTTTCGCCTACCTAGTGTAGTAAGCCCAATATGGAGCCCTTTACCCCCCAGAGTATGGCAATTTTGTTCTTCTGTGTTTTGAAACTTTAGATATCGTAACATATGTAAAAAGGCACGCTGAATTTCGTGGTGGTATGCGTTTTTTCGAAAAACTTTGAAAATTGCATTTTTTCGCGTTTTGAATTATTCAAAGCTGAAAAAACGCCAATTTTTGTCGTAGGAAACGTCGATTAACACGCTTAAAAGATGCGCTAAACAATTCTCTTTCGATTGGTATAATCATATCTGGGGGTTAGGGTATGTAGACGGGCACTTTAGGGCCTCTGAAAGTCAATTGGTCGGCTTCATAGCGCCATTTCTGCAACTGACCGCTTTAACCGGTCGCTAAATCATTAGACAAATGGCAAATTATCACTTGGGCACCACCGTTTCAACCAACAATCAATGAAAAAGTAATCTCTTGCTCTATTTGTCACACTCTGCGTGATTCATGAACTCATGTTTGGGTATTATTTATCTAATTCGCTGGAGAGAAAACCAAATCCAAAATTGTTGGCGCTTGCTTCTGTGCGTTTGCTACGAAGTGTTCTAAAAACTTCTAGAACGATGTAGTACTGAGCTTGTATCTAGAAACGTTTTACGCACGCAAGTACAGTAACAGTGAATTGATATGGAACGGGGATGAAAGAAGGGAGAAGTAACACATGGGCGTGCATTGATCTCAATGGAACTACCGGTATAGAGCAAATTAGCCTTCCAAAAATTATACAAAACCATACCCTGATACATGTGCATTAGGTAAACAAGATCGAAAACTGTAATTCTATTCCTGGACACAGCTGGAACCATCCAAAATATCTGCTAACATAGTTTGAAGTGCATTCTTCTGTTTGCTCCGTTTTGGTACCGAACCATCGCTGCCGATGTTACCCCTATTTATAAATCGGGAAATCCTAGCATTCCTGTTAATTACAGGCCTATTAGTCTTACATGTACTTCAGCTAGCACAGAGCGCATCTCTCTACGAATGTCTTCAGGGTTTCTTTTCGCACCAGTAGCTTTGCCCCTTTTGAAAATCTCAGTGAGCCAGGTCTTCATATCCCCTGATTTCTTTTGAGCTGGTTTTCTTTTGTGCAAGGCCCAACCGTGAGATTCTGACACATAGTCTTGAGAGCTTACAGATTCAACTCGCAGCAGATTGTCAAGCTCTTCTTGGGTGGTTGCCACCTCTTGCCCTCAAGCTTCTTTTAGTTCGCTAACTTTCTCGGCCCAAATATCGTGAGCTGCATCATACATTGTTCTTTTCTCAATGAACAGTTCGCATTCCCCACTGATCACATAGGCGTCTAACTGTTCCTCTGTCGGAAACTCAGCCTCACAGAAGGGCTTGTCACAGAAGTACATCGCAGGTGGCTGCTGGTCAATCTCTGGAATGTCTGAATCTTCAGCAGTATCTTCCTATTTCATGCAGAACCTGACAGCGATTGCAGCTCAGAGTGTGACTGTGACTGCAGACAACTGCTAGCTGATCAACATCTGGATCACTGAGAGCGAAAAAGGCGCAGTGCGTTTTGCAAGGGCCACCCTGATTGACATGAGCACCATGGTCTAGCTTTAGGTAGCGCTTGAACTCTTTCAGTGTACAACGAACTGCATTTATTGCCCTGATCGAACTGCCATGTTGCTCCATTTGAGCCAACACCGAAAACAGACAGTCAAATGCCTCTGCGCCTTCTGCAGCAGTGTTGTCCAGGCCTGTCATGTTTTTTTGCATGGATGCAGCGAACACACTGATGAGCTTGTACAGAACCCTTTCACTTGGCGAGTCCTTGCATCCAAATTCTTGGCAGCAAACATGGTGGACCCCCCCTCAGGCTCTGACCTACCCCCCCCCTCAGCCGGCCGCTACCCCCCCTCAGGAATTTTTTGGAAGAATTTTGTATAGAAAATTATGATGAAAATATGCCTGGATTAGGTGTAAATGAGCTCAGAATAGCTTATTTTAATGAAAAATAAGCCAAAAAACCTTGATTTTAGCCAAAAATCGGACTTTTTTGCTTACCACCCCCTCAGCCCCCCCTCAGGCGCTCCTACACCCCTCAGCACCCCCTCAGGAATTGAAAATTCTACCCCCCCTCAGCCGAAATGCTAGCCCATGTCTGCTTGGCAGTATGCTTGATACAGCTATACAAGCATACATGTAACAGGGGGGTCTGCCCCCCACCCGACTTAGGCCAGACCCCCCGGATGGGGACCCCCCCCCCCCCGAGACGATTTCACCGACCCCCCCTCCGATTTTTCTTGCAAGTAAAATTTAGAGCAAAATTTTTCAAATTTTTAAAAATTAACACACAAAAAATTCCAAAATAGCCAGCAAAACAGCACATTTTATCTGTATTTAATCCCAAAATATCGATTTTTTGCAATTTTTGTCCAAAATTGCGCGTTTTTTGTTTTTTTTGGGGTTTTTTTCCCCCCCCCCCTCCCCCAAAATTTTGGCTCAGACCCCCCCCCCCCGGCCGGCGCCAGACCCCCCAACCCCCCTCCCCCCATCGGCGGATGACCTGTTACATGTATGTATACAAGACTAGTAGCAGGCAGGCAGTACTAGTAGTGACTGTTCGCAGGCAATTCGGTATCTCACGGACCACACCACTGTCAAACTTCAGCAGTTGTCTGTTGTGCGCTACATCTTGGAGGTATTCTGGTCTCGCACAAAACTCAGCAAAATGTGTGATTTGCGATCGAGAGATTCGTGTGGTTTGGCTGGTTTTGCTTCCTGGTTTGGCGCTATTGCTGCGAGAATCGTAACGATGCCACTGGAGGCAACTGCTGCAAATCTTCGCTTCTCACGATCACTCAGATTGTCGAAGTCCTTGACCAACTGATATCGCAGAGGAACAGCGGGAAGAGCAATGAGACTTTTAGCAGCCATTCCTATGCTGTACTCATTTGCTGGAACAAGTCTAGGGGAAGCGCGTTTGACGGTTGGAGCGGGTTTGTATGGATCAGGTCTCTTGTTGCTGTTTTCTTCGTAGGAGACTCAGAGGACACTGCTTCAAACATGAGCTCTTGCGCTTTTCGTTTAACTGACCTGTCTTGAGCAAAACCTGTCATTTCTTCTTCCATTGCTTCTTCTCTCTGTGCTGAAGCGGCGGCTCCTTCACTCCCTTCATCAGTTGATTCTGATGCAAGACTTTGTACGTCTTCACCAAGACATTCTCCGGCAGATGAAGCGATCTCTGGCTCTTTTTCAGTTAGTTTGAGACTGTTGTAACAGCGATTGCACAGTCCACCACCAAGGGGCAAGAGATTACTTTTTCATTGATTGTTGGTTGAAACGATGGTGCCCAAGTGATAATTTGCTATTTGTCTAATGATTTAGCGACCGGTTAAAGCGGTCAGTTGCAGAAATGGCGCTCCGGGGCCGACCAATTGACTTTCAGAGGCCCTAAAGTGCCCGTCTACATACCCTAACCCCCAGATATGATTATACCAATCGAAAGAGAATTGTTTAGCGCATCTTTTAAGCGTGTTAATCGACGTTTCCTACGACAAAAATTGGCGTTTTTTCAGCTTTGAATAATTCAAAACGCGAAAAAATGCAATTTTCAAAGTTTTTCGAAAAAACGCATACCACCACGAAATTCAGCGTGCCTTTTTACATATGTTACGATATCTAAAGTTTCAAAACACAGAAGAACAAAATTGCCATACTCTGGGGGGTAAAGGGCTCCATATTGGGCTTACTACACTAGGTAGGCGAAAACGGACTTCAAATTCGTTGTTTTTGAAGAAAAATAAATCTAACAGTCATAACTATATGGACCTAAACTAATTTTGAATATTTTCATGCCCCACGAAATGAAGCTTTTGGCCCACTTTCTCGTGCAGAGACAATTAAATACAAATTATTTCATCTGAAAACATTCCATGTCACACGTCATAAGTTACACCAACGCAATTTTTTAACAGTGCTCGAAATTCAGTTGAAGAAAAGCCTAAGTCCAAGTCAAGAACCTCAATATTCACCCACAAAATTAGAACTTTGGCCTAGACAGCTGAAAGTTGATACACTAATACATAGTATAGATGAGTTCTCAAACTCCTGAAAAGAAATCCCAGATTTGAAGCTTCAATTCGAGGATACAGTAATCGATCTGCATACTATTGAATTAAAATTTCAAATTTGATGTTCTGGCTTACTAATCAAAATTTTGACTTAAAAATCGGGGGTTTTAGAGTACTTTTTGACTACTTTAAGAAGCATCTGTCGAATTGCGTTTTTGAAGAAAAATTTTTCGACCCCATTTCGGCCCCGATAGCTTTATCTGTAACCCCTAAAATCTATGCTATATATCTCATATTATTGTAGCGCTATCCTTCAGTTACAGAATAGCGGCAAGAACGCTAGCGTACGCCTACAGGTTCTGGAGTAAATTAGGTAACGGCTGAAAATCACAAATTTTTGCATCATTTGCTAAGGTTGATAAAATTTTGAAATAAAATTTCTCATTCAATAATCATTGTTTAAACTTAAAAATCGGGGGCCTTAGAGTACTGATAGACTAGTTCAAGAAACTTTGATCGAATGTCGCTTTTAAAGACAAAAATGGGCCTTGCGCCACCTTTTGGCTCCTTATTCTGCAATTGTTCAACGTAGGTTTTACATTTCAGATTATTGTAGCTCTACTTTTAAGCTGCAGATTGATGACTAGATTGCTAGTCCGCTACTCGGAGTACTGGAAGGCAATCAAGCCTAGTAGTTACACTGCTCTCTTACTCTTACTGATCTTTTTTAAATTTGCGAATATGGACTTAGGCTGTTTTATGGTTTAGACCTTGAAACAGCCTAAGTCCACTATCAAAAATTTTTAAAAATATCCAAATCAGGAAACATGTGGCGGCCCAAACTCAGGTGGCGAGTAGCACTGGTATGGACCTCTTTTGGCATAGTACTCTTTAGGCCATAGCATTTTGCAGAATTTATTTCAGGCTGGCCGAAAACTTTGAACGCGTTTTTCTCGTTTCATCTATTTATGGACTGAGGCATTTCTTCGTCTGAACGCTTCAATTGTCTGTAAAACAGCAGTTTTCAGCTGTATCTCAGCCAAAGTAGCGCCGTTTTACGATTTTTTAGCCGAAAGTTGCGGTTTTTGACTGTTTTTATTGCCCTACCTACCTAGCTCGTCAGAATTCGGTCTCAGGCCCCTGTGGCCGGCGCCACAACTCAACCCCTCTGCCAGCTGGTGGATGGATGGATTGTCCAGGCCATACATGTAACGGGGAGTCTGCCCCCACCCGACTTAGGCCGGACACCCCGGATAGGGACCCCGCACCCCCGAGACGATTTTTCGGGCAAGAAATTTTTTAGCAAAGTTTTGCGAATTTTCACAATTTCTTGCCTGCCTTTGCTTGCCAAAATCGCCTGCAAAACAGCACTATTTAGCTGTAGCGATTTTTAGCCAAAAAATTGCGATTTTCTCGATTTTAAGCTTTTTTAATGCCAACCCCGCTTTCCGAAATTTGGGCTCAGACCCCCCGGCCGGCGCCAGACCCCCCAACCCCCTCGCCTCTTCGGCGGATGACCTGTTACATGTCTGGTCCAGGCGGGGCCGTCGTAGCCTCTGCGTTAGGCCACACTGCGGGCCCATCACGCACACCCACATACTTCGCTGCCTTCGCTACTAGCCTAAACACATGCTCGGTGTCAGTCTGGGCGGGTCTCAATGTAGCTGTCCCCATTCCCATATGTCCCAACACACGTGTGGTTGCTATTGTAGCTTTTAGGTGCTTAGGCAGCTCCAGTCGGTTCCCATTTACCTGCTCGCTCTGACCAGCTTTCGGTGGCCTGGGTTGGGCAACCACCAAAACTTTGCGACAACAAACTTGCCCCGCCGAGAGGATGAGCACACGACGTCGCGCACAGTGGCTTTGCAGCCTAAACCACTACACCAACTGTGCCGGCTAGTCAGTGGATTAATTGTTGCTGCATGAATAATTGCTGTATAATTATACAAATAAAAGAAAACAAATCTTACAGTAGCGCTAGACTTTCCGGGATCGGTACTTTGCTCGCCGCTCGTTTCGGTAGTAACTTGAGTGCCCTGAAAACGAGAAAACTTCTACATGTAATTGGGGGTGGTCGATGGGTAGTGGCAGCTTAGTTAACCAATTCTGAGCTCATTTACAACAAGTCTAGCCAATTTGGTAGTACTGCAGCTCAGACATTGTCTAGCATTCGGCTAAGGGGTGCTAAATTTTAGATCCTGAGGGGGTGGTGGGGTTGACTGTCAGAATGAAACAAAAAAGCCCGATTTTTTTTTACTAAAATCAAGCTTTTTAGGCTTATTTTTCGTTAAAAGTGGTAAAAATAAGCAATTCTGAGCTCATTTACACCTGATCTAGGTATACTTTTAACAAAATTTTCTATACAAAATTCTTCCTAAAAATTCCTGAGGGGAGGGTAGCGGCGGCCTGAGGAGGGGAGGGTGTTACGGCAGACCTGAAGGGGTTAAATCCTAAGGCCCCTTTGTCCATGTCTGCTGCAGCAGCTGCTAGCACAGATATTTTGAGCTCGGAGGGGAGCAGCACACAGTTGTAAAAAATTTTTTTGAAGGCCAAAAAAATTTTTTTGAATTTTTTTTTAAAATCGTCTTAAGGGGTCCAGCGTGCTAGTACAGATACTTACAACAAATTTTGCACTTTTGCATTTCAAGTCAGTTAAGAAACCTGTTCGAAAGCGCCAATACAGGTCTACACACTGCCCATAACTGCATAATTTCACGAAAAGTCTCTTTAGAGGCACTTCTAGGTGAATCCTACGGAAGGATTTCTTAAGCAGTCGCTGTTAGGCTGAGTGCAAAAGAAGTATTATGCAGATTGCTAGATAAAATGTTGGCTGCTTCCAAAGAATTTACTAAAATTCTTGGTTGGGGGCAAAACTGAGTCCTAAACCTAAGCTAGTAACCGAGTTAAAGTAGTGTTGCCTGACAGACTGACTGGCACATCTGCCGACGGGGAGGAGGTTGGGGTGTTTAGCCCAAAACCTGGGATTCCAAATTCAACACAAACAAAAAAATGACCTCTTCCTCCAGTTTGTCTTCTACGTTCACTTTCTCCTCAGTCTACAATTAATTAACAGTCACAATTAGTATTAAGCCCGCTCTAATACCTCCACAGAAACAGAACCAGAGTCAACTTCGGTCTCGGATCTCGCCACCAATTGGGCGTGGCCAGCGTCGACCAATAGCTGTGCGAGCGACACGCCCTCTTTCTCCAGCAATACCTCGTAGACTCCGCCTTCCAACTGTCGCACCAACGTGCACTGCAGTTCCGTTTCGGCGTCGGTCTGCTCGTTGAACAGCTGATTGGCCGCCTCCGACCAATCACCGGAGAGCGAGCTGACGTCGGCCAATCGACACGCAATGGCCAGCGCTGATTGGTCGCGAACGGCCGATGGCAAGTGGGCGGAGTCGTAGATTTCGGTAAGCGGCTTAGTCTCCGAGTTTCCCCAGTCGATAAAGAGTACGGTAGCCTGAACTGACAGCTATACAAGTCAAAACCAACCCTGGGGCCGGTTTCACCAAGTTACAAACGGTTACAAATCGTCTCAAATACAAATACACACGCAAGTTAAGTTATAGAAACCTATATAGGCCGGGTTGGCCAAGACCCGACCGGGGCCCCGGGGAATCCGGCCCGTGCATGTCTGCAACTTGTGTGTGTGTCTGCATTTGAAACGATTTGTAACCGTTTGTAAGTTGGTGAAACCGGCCCCTGTAGCAATCGCGATTTGAATCAATCGCGAGGTCAACCTGAAAAGGTAATCTAGAAAATTCGACAAGGTTGATCGGTGATTAGATTTAGGAAGTTGTTTTTGGGTTAATCAATAAAAGTTAGTAGAATTTCTTATAGTGTCCGCGTTTCGAATCAGTACAATCAGGCACTTAACGCCGTTTATGGTACCGACCCCATATGCTCATTATCAGCGTAAGCAAATAAGCTGGCCAATGGTACAGAAAACCCAAATTCGGCATTTTTTGACTTGAGCCCTTTTGGCACCACAACGTCGATATGGTACCACTACCCTAGGTACCGGTACCATACATGGTACCGGCACCTTATATGGTGTCGGCACCATAAACGGCGTTAAGTGCCTGACTGCAATAGTAGTACTTGCTCTTCATTAAAGTCAGTGACTCGAGCCCTGAACCAAGTGTCTTCGAAGCTGGCCACACACAAGCCATCCAGTTTCGGCTGAGAGATAGGCTGAGCTGCGGGTTTTAGCTGACTCTCAACCGACTCCCTGACAGAGTCCCAGCAGGTCGGTTGCAGGTAGAACAGCGACAGATCGGTGTTCTGGTTGTCTGACCGGAACACACTCACCATACTGCCAATCTCCAACTCACACCACTCGGACACTCTCTTAAATACAACCATTCTTTATACACGCAGACACCATACATGGGCCTGAAAAATCAGCAGGGGGTTCTGGGGCACAGTTGTTTTTTAGGCCAAAATTTTTACTTTTTTAAATCGCTTCAAAGGTGTCGGACGTGCTAGTACCGGTACTTACAACAACTTTTGCACCTCAAGTCAGTTAATAAACCAGTTCGAAAACGCCTATACAGACCAAAACACTGCAGAATTTCACCAACAATTGCCTTAAGCAGCCAACATTTTGTCCAGCAACCTGCGTAATACTTCTTTTGCATTGAGCCTAACAGCGACTGCGTAAGAAATCCTTCCTTAGGATTCACCTCTAGAAGTGCCTCTAAAGACAATTTTCAGTGAAATTATGCAGTTACAGACAGTGTTTAGAGCTGTATTGTCGTTTTCAAACAGGTTTCTCAACTGACTTAAGGTGCAAAAGTGGAAAATTTGTTGTAAGTATCTGTACTAGCATGCTGGACCCATTTTAGACGATTTTCAAAAAAACTTTTTTTAATTTGAAAAAAAAAAAAAAACAAAAATTTTTGGCCTTCAAAAAAATTTTTTTAACAACTGTGACTAAAACGCTCAAAAACGGCCAAAAAACCCCTACAATTTTCGTTGGAAAATCGCAAAAAAGCGCTAATTTTGGCTGAAATACAGCTGAAACGACAGTTTTAGTGCCTGAAATTCTAACAAAATTGTCTGAAAAACCGGAGATGGACAGGTGGGAAAATGGTCTCAGGGGGTTTCTAACCATACAGAGATATAACCAAAAGCTTCCAACCGACCGACCTCGTCAGGTTCGCCGACTTTTGTCTTCTCTTCGGCCGGAAGCCAGACCGCCATTCCGGCGTCGACCAACTTTTGATTCAACAAGAGGTCGTCCCTGACCAGTCGCACCTCGAACAGCTGGTCGTTGTCGGTGACTTTGCGAACGAACGTACACCACAGCTCGACGTCGGAGCCGGTGTGGTCGGCGAACAGCTGATTGGCCGATTCGGACCAATCGACGCCGTCGAGGGGCGTGACGTCGGCCAGTCGACAGGGCAGCGCCATGCAGGGCTGTTTTAGCACAGACTCCGATAAGTTGCTAGTGGAGAAGAGTTGAGAGAGAGGCTTTGATTCCGAATTGCCCCAGTCGATAAATAAAACGGTGGCCTAAACAGTAATATTACCGTACAGTCTGAGTCTGCCGTCAAACTCCAAACCAAACTCATTCATTTTCATCAGAATTACTTAAAATCACAATGTACCATACATGTGCATGAGCCGCATACATGTACTAGGGGTTACCCTCTGCTGGAAAGGCCAAACCCCCTCAGCGTGAGACAGGTTAAGGGACCCCCGACCGAAAAATACAAGTACCAGTAGTGGCTCCAGTACTAACAAACTGGCTCAACAACACTAATTTTTAGCCTAAAATTCGCTTGAACAGCCTTGGGAAAACGAATTTAGCGTTTCCGCTGCTGACATTTAAGAGGAATCGGGGGTTTTTGAAAGCCCTTTATGTAATTTTTTGCCTGTTTTTAGCTCTAAAATACTATTTGGCAGCTTAAAATAGCGATTTTTAGCGTCCTTACTAAAATACGTGCTAAAAACGCATTTCCAGGCGTTTTGGAACTTTTTGAAATTTTGGACCCCCTATGGACGAAACGCACGACCCCCCCCACCAGAAGAAACCCCCTATCCCCTGCCTCAGGTCAGCCCGGAGCTGTTACATGTATGATGGTCCGCAGCTGAGAGGGAGACAAACAGGCCTCCATGCATAGTTAGTTGCCAGGCGAAATGGTCCAATTTTCTGCGCGAAATTTAAATTTTGGCTTGAAAATTTTGCAAACATTTTGCAGAAAATTCAAAACTTTCTAGTTAAAGTTGATTTTTGAAAAAACTGGCCAAAAAAACAGGAACCGGTTGCATAAAGGTGTCTAAGTGGTTAGACTAGTCTAAATGTGGCCAAAGTCTAGCTGATTAGACCGACTTTCAGTTAACCGGTTGCACAAAAGTCAGCGGATTCCGCAGTTAGACCAAAGACTGGTCTAACTGGTTAGACTCCGCCGGAGGTGTCTAACTGACTTAGACCAACCAAAATAAGCAGCTGTCACTCAAGTATTTATAAACTAACTGTCAGACTGAAACACTAGAACAGTGCAGCTTACCTCACACAACATTCTCTTGATTGTACATCTTTTTTGAGATGGTTAAGAATTACCACTTTTGGCAAAAAACTTTCTGCCATGTGCTAGTTTATTGACTGTAAAAAATGCTGTACCAATTTGGAAACTACCGGATCGATTGGAACTGCAGCTATATTTTTCAGTATGTATCCCTACTTTCAAAATTATCCATTTACTGATAGTTGGTTTGGTAATGCAGTTGGACGATTACTAACCTCTCTTTGCGTATGTACTCTAATAAAGTGTCTGACTGCAACACATACTGTACACATAGAAAGTACGCCAGCTCAGCACAGGGCCAATAGAAAGAAAAGGTGGAATCCTGCCGATTTTGTTGTAAATTGTACCGACCGACATACATTGTGCCGGCAGTACTTTATTGCATGTACCAACAATCTTTGAAGTACCAGTCTTGGCTGCAACGAGCTTGGCGATTTTATAAATATCGTCAAAACATTTTGTTCACATGTTCGGCAATTAATCTCTGACTAGCAAATGGTATTTTTTAAATACTCTGCTTAATGCAGCTGTTAAACAACTGTTAGACTAGTCTAAATGCGCGATAGACTAGTCTTACAAAAGCCTAGTCTAACGGTACGTTTATGCAACGCGACTAAAGCTTGGTCTTTGGATAGACCAGTCTATCGGCATTTAGACCAGTCTTTAGCTCTTAGACTAGTCTAACAGTTAGCCACTTTTATGCAACCGGCCCCAGATTTCCAACACAAAGTTTGTCAAAAAATCGAAATTTTAGATGAAAATCTACCAAAATTTCGGGTTTGGTGCGTAGTTGCAAAAAATAATTTCAGTGGCTTAAAAATGCGTCTGGAGGCTTTCTAGCAGCTCTAGCAATGTTTGGTAGATTTCTATTTTCGTCCCCCCGGCACAATGTCGTTTTATATTTATGACTGTAGCAAAAATTAGGCAACTAACATGCACGTCGGCTGTGAATCAACAAGCAAAATACCTTATCATCACTGATTTCTGTGATCTGGGCCCTGAACCAGGTGTCGTCGAATTCGGCCACGCACATTTGACCCACTCTCGGCTCAGAGATCGGTTCCTCGCTGGGTTCCACATCGTCCGGCAGTTGATCGGCCCAGAGCTCCGGCTGCACGTAGAACCGGGAGGGGTCGGTGGTCTGAGCGTCCGAACGGTACACCACCATTTTCTTGCCAACCTCCACGCGTGGCAGCACCACCTCCCCAGCACTCACTGACTCGCTTGGTTCGCACGCTATCTGTAACCAATTAACCACCAGCCAATCTACAATCATTATGCCATTGACAACAGGTTTCGGTCGGGTCGGGTCGGGTCGGGTCGGGTCGGGTCGGGTCGGGTCGGGTCGGGTCGGGCTTTAAACAAGGAAGAAATCTTACAGTGGAGGTGGGAACGTCTCCGTCTGGTTTCTTGGGTGCCGGTTTAGAGGGTTCCGCTTTTGACTCTTCAAACTTTGGCTGGGCGGTTGAACCGCCGAAACTGTCCGATTTAACTGGCTGCAAAACCCTGCTATCTCTGACAAACAGACTACTGTACTTGGTGCAAAGACGCTCAAAAACATAAGTCACCTATTTCCGTCTCTATAGTTAACACTCAAAACCATACATGTAGAGGCTACCTACTAGGTGGGGGTTCAGCGGGTGCTACCGAGAAAGGGCATCAAAGCATTAAAATAATCTCCAAAACGTCTAACATCGAGTTTTAGCATAGAGGCGCTACTACTACATACTTAGTAGCACCAGTATTTTGGCATCGGGGATTCTGCCTGAGAGGGAAGCGGGCTGCCTTTCCAGCTACTCAACCTCCATGTATGTACATAATTTATATGACTCAAGCCAAATCTGACCCATTAAAAATATAATAATTTAATCGTACCTGAGCGAACGACTCGACACCTCCCACGCTGGGGCCTGCAACAGACAGAAGAGAGAATTAGGTAATAATTATGTAAGGTAATAGTAAGTATTACTGGCAAAAGAAGTGCCGCCACTAGCTGCCAACCCGCCACCAGCAGAAGCGAACCCACCGCCTCCGCCGAAACCTCCAGCCGAACTGAACCCTCCTCCTCCTGTAGACCCTCTACCACCGCCGAAACCTCCTCCGAATCCACCTCCTCCTGTAGACATTCCACCGCCGCCAAACCCTCCTCCGAATCCACCTCCTCCTGTAGACATTCCACCGCCGCCAAACCCTCCTCCGAATCCACCTCCTCCTGTAGACATTCCACCGCCGCCAAACCCTCCTCCGAATCCACCTCCTCCTCCGCCTGAACCTCCGCTCTCGGGACAATCTCTGGACATGTGCCCTTCCTGGTGACACTTGAAACAGGTACGTGCTAAAACAGAACCGTCTATAGTATAAGTATACATGTAACAGGTCATCCGCCGAAGGGGGAGGGGGTCTGAGCCAAAATTTTGGGAGGGGGTGGGGCACTAAAAACGCTCAAAAATCGTAATTTTTGGGCTAAAAATCGCCAAAAATCGCTAATTTGGGCTGAAATACAGCTAAAAAGTGCTGTTTTGCAGGCGATTTTAGCAATTTTTGTGTCTGAAATTGAAAAAAATCGTAAAAATTTGCTCAAAAAATTCCTTGCCAGAAAAACCGGAGGGGGGGGGGCGGGGTAGGCAAAATCGTATCGGGGGACGGGTCCCCATCCGGGGGGTCTGGCCTAAGTCGGGTGGGGGCAGACCCCCAGACCCCCCTGTTACATGTACAATGTATGAGTATAAGGTTTGTTCCACTTTCCTCCGTTCCAGTTTCCTCCGTTCCAGTTTCCTCCGTTCCACTTTCCTCCTTTCCACTTTCCTCCGTTCCACTTTCCTCCGCCCATATTCCACTTTCCTCCGTTTTGAAATTTTAGCATTATCTAACGAGCTTTTGTTCTCATTTGCCTAAAATCAGCTTTCGGAACTAGAAATGAGACGGAATAAGTGTTTGGCAGATTTAAGAGTGTGTACAAGTATGTTCAGTGCTGCTATATGAGTGCGTAATCTTTGCCAATAGAGCGGAGGATTTTCTGCTTCTCGGCCCTCTTTGTTGGCCTTATATGAAGGCGTAAATAGGAGCGGATTAACGATGAGCTGACCGGTAGCCTAGGGCTAACATTGTTATGTCAACTAACCTGTTGGGACAATGGGTAATTATGTATGTCTGGGGCTGATAGATTGAGCTGTTGTTTTGTTTAGAGATTGGGGAAGGGTTACTACCAGTAGATCGGAACTACGTAGTTATAACGGCTGACGAGATTATTACTTTTCATTTCAAACTCAGCGAGGAAGGCCGTTTTTTATCGCGGTTATCAATACTTTCAAGCAGAAGTGAACCCTGAGGTCAATCGGATGCATTGGCGTTGTAACACAACCAACAGATACAGCGGCAAGCTATAGACGAACATGGCTAAAACGGAGGTTTGTTTCATACATGGGCCGGAAAAATTCGGAGGGGAGTAGGGGGGGTTGGAGACCTCGGGGGGGGGGGGGTCCCGAAAAAAGGCCAAAAAAACGCCTATTTTGCCTTAAATAAGCGAGGGACGGGCTGGGGGAGGGAGGGCGGCGGATGGCCGGCCGAGGGGGAGGGGTATACCCCCCGGCCCATGTATGGTTTGTTTACATATTTAAGTTGTTATTTTGTGTTTATTGTTTTGTTAAGTTGTGTAATTCAACTCTCAAACACTAGTTTCTTCTTGCAATGCAAAACTCATGTAATTTGTGTGCTGTCTAGTCATGTATTTGTGAGACTTCAATTCGATAAAGCCTACTATAATTCGCTGCTAAAATTTCAAAACGGAGGAAAGTGGAATATGGACGGAGGAAAGTGGAAAGGAGGAAACTGGAACGGAGGAAAGTGGAACGGAGGAAAGTGGAACACGCCGAGTATAAGTATAACAGAAAACTATCACCTAAACAGCACCCAATAGCTCAGTATAGAAGTGCAGTACTGTTATCATTGCAAATGATGAAAAAGATAGGCGTTAGATTGGCCCGCTGGAATTAAGTGCTGAGTGGTATTAACACAGTATGGATAAAAAAAGTGTCAAGCCATTTTTTTGAACATTATTCAAACGGTTCGTCCTCGGTCAGTTTTTTTATCGATTTGGCTAGAATTGCCAGCAAAAATTAACAACACATCTGGCTAGTAATGTTTGCAAGCTTGATGCGAAAATTCCCACTGGCTTTTTATGACTGAAAACTGCGAATGAGGGGTGGTCCAGAGAAACTCTAATTTTACAGGTAGCTCAAGGAGTATGACTTCGAAACTTGCGCCAATCATACAATCTGTAGCAGAGTTGAAATATCCAGTTCATTCATTTGCCGAACTTCCAACTACAATCGGTGTTCATTATCAAGAGATTCAGTGCTTTCACTCCAAAAGGTACACATTTCTTGACTAAGGGATTTTCGGTCATGTATTTGAAATCCCCAATTTTAGTGTCCCTTGCGCTACAGTGCTGCCCACGCAGTAAGTTATGTCCAATGGCAGTACCAATCATTCCAACAAGTTTCAAAGTCATACGCTATTCCGTGTGTCACGGCGGCCCCGGCACCCGTGGAAGCGGTGTGTTTGTGGGTTGGAAACCTGTCGAGGCGATGGGAAGTAGTGAACACAAAGCCCAACCCAGGCCGTCGAAAGTCAGCAATGGCAAGTAGATAAATGGGGACCAAACCTTAGCTGTCTTGCACGCACTGACAACAAAAAGGGAGGGTTGTTGTTAAGGAGGCTGCCGGACCTTCTGTTTCTTCCTGCTCTATAGCAGTTGGCTACTCCTAGTCCGAAAGCACAAAATGATACAACAATAAAACTTTGAATTGATTGTAAAATTTTGTTTCCGTCGACCGCCCTGATATTCGCAGTTTTTCTGTCAAAAATCAGCACCAGATGGAATTTTCGGCCCAAACGTGCATAATTTGTAGCCAGTTTCGTTAATAATTTCTGCTGAGAATTTGAGCCAAATCGATAACGAACTGAACAAGAACGAACAGTTTGAATAAAGTTCGAAAAAGGGGATGGCCACTTGTTTCATCAATAGTGTATTAGAGTACAAAAGAGGAAATAATTTACGTCCGCGAGGTCCTCCAGGCCCGCCGCCTTCTCTGGGCTTTCTGGGTTCGGGACAGTCACGTGACATGTGACCTTCATTGCCGCAATTGTAACACGCTCGACCACCTCCACTGCCTCCTGTAGAAAATCGATAATTACACAAATATCGAACCTGCAGCAAAAAAACGGCTACCATTTAAGTGCTACTGTTTTCTAGCAAGTTAATATTGGTCAAATCGGGTAGCAAATAGCAAATTCGAAGCAAGTTAATTTTGGGCAAAGCGCCGCCTGGCAATTAATTAGCTAGTTTATTTCGGATTGAGGTAGCGAGAAATTTGATAGCAATTTACTAGCCTCTGACTTATTCATCCATTATCTTTCCCCGCTTGGCCTGGGACCTGGTGTGCTGCCAGGATATAATACCCAAGCAAGGTTGGTTCCGACATCAGATTTGGAAAATAGAAAACTACTGAATGTGTTCATGTTAGGGATAAAGTTAGAGAAAATTCTTGCTATTGCTTGTTCAGCTTGTTGAAACTGAGATACAACGTATAGTTTTGATTTTAAACGGTACAGGAGTTTTCTACTTATAAGACAAATAGGAAAATGCCCAACTGGGTCACTTTTGAGGCCCTTTTGAAAATCATGATCATATAATAACTAAAGCGGTCCTATATTCGGAAAATCTCTCTAGCAGGCATTATTTGGTTGAGCGTAAAATTTGTAGCAAATTGATAACAAATTTCTAGCAAATAGCAAGTTAATAATAACAAATTAACTTTGAAATTGCGGTGTCTAGCTAGTAAATAAAATTCCCGACCCTTACAAGCAAGTTAATAACAAGTTAATCAGAAAATAAATTAACTATTAAACAGTACTAACTGGCTGAACTACAACAAGTTAATGTACATTGTTAATCTGGCATTTTTCCTATAAACAAAAACTGTTGCTACTCTTTAAAAAGGCATAGCACATTGTTTGTTTGTTTATTCACTAAGTCCGAACAGAAAAATAAACGGCAGATCAAGGGGACGGCTGGGCCGTTCGACCGGCTAGTGCCCGACCACTATTATTAAATTTCGTCAAGTCCAATAATTAGACCTTAGCTTAGCACAATTATTTCGTAGCCACCAAGAGAAAACAAACAAACCTCCCCTATCTGCGCCCCCACCAAACCCTCCGGCCCCTCCGGTTTTCTGGGGACAATCTCTCATCCAATGCCCCTCGATGTTGCAGATGCGACAAGGACCGGGAGGGGGTCGGCCGGCGCCATCGCCTTTCTTGGGACACTCACGCATCCAATGCCCGTCCTCGTTACATATGCGGCACGGACCTGCGGGAGGACCTGCAACCGTTTGATTGACCGGCAACTTAGCTCCGAAATAAGAAATAAGGCGTCTGCAATAAGAAATAAGCAGCAATAAAAATCAGCTCCATTGTACAGTAAACGTCAGAGACCTTTTGTCTCAACATTTTTTTGGAAACTAAACGGTTTATGGTGACATTTGATTGACGGAACAACAAAAACGGTAAAATGATGTGTCAGTCAGTCAGTCAGTCAGTCAGTCAGTCAGTCAGTCAGTCAAAAAGTCAAACAGGGGTCCATGCAGTCCGAAAACCAATTAATCAGACATTAATTGCATTAAAACTTGTCAGTAATCTATTCAACTGCATCATTTCTATGTACAACGGCATGTAACTCAGAAAAAAGCTTGGTTTGTACGTGGATAGGTACTGCTTGTAGCTTTCTGAAAGCTTTTCGTCATTAGGCAGTCGTTTCAGACTCTGTTATGACATGCTACACGCTTAAAGTGAGAGAAAACTCGTATTTCACATGCAAAAAGTTGAGCACAGCGCAACTCTTAATTCGTTGCTATTTCCTATTTCTTATTGCACAGGTGCGAAACAGGAAATAAGGCCACTATTTCTTATTTCATAGTGTGCACCGGGCTTCAGCTCAGCTACTGAATGACTGGAAAGCCCTAGCCTGTCTAACAAAACAGAATCAAGAGTCTTACGTCCTCCGCCGGGCTGAAAGTTGCCTCCGCCTCCGCCTGACGAAAATCCGCCACCAAAACCTCCGGGCCCACCGAATGAGCTTGACTGGTGTGGTTCTTCTCTAGGCCCGAAGCCATCTTGTCTGGGAGCGCCGGTGGATATTGCTGGTTGGTGGGGAACTGGAGGGATCGGCTCAGCCGGTTGTTGAGGGGGTGGCGCGTTCTGCTGACCCAACACCACTTTGTTTATTACGTAGTCGTCCTTTCCAGGAACGCTCACATACATCGTAACCACAAAACTGTGGCGGGTGTTGCTTTCTAAATTTGGAAAGCCAAGGTAGGTACTGAGCTGAGGTAGTCAGCTTTTGACTGGTCAAACAGGCAGGCTGACAAAATGACTGACCAAAACACAGATAGACAGACAGACAGACAGACAGACAGACAGACAGACAGACAGACAGACAGACAGACAGACAGACAGACAGACAGACAGACAGACGGACAGTCAGACAGACAGACAGACAGACAGACAGACAGACAGACAGACAGACAGACAGACAGACAGACAGACAGACAGACAGACAGACAGATGGACAGACGGACGGACAGTCAGACAGACAGACAGACAGTCAGACAGACAGACAGATGGACAGACGGACGGACAGTCAGACAGACAGTCAGACAGAGAGTCAGATGGACAGACGGACGGACAGACAGACGGACAGTCAGACAGACAGACGGACGGAAGGACAGTCAGACGGATGGACGGACGGTCGCACAGTCAGATGGACTGATGGACGGATGGACAGACGGACAGTCAGATGGACAGACGGACGGACAGTCAGACAGACAGTCAGATGGATGGATGGATGGATGGACGGACAGACAGACGGACGGACAGTCAGACAGAAAGTCAGATGGACGGACAGTCAGACGGACGGACAGTGACAGATGGAAGATGTATGGACAGTCAGACGGACAGTCAGATAGACGGAGAGACGGACAGCCAGACAGAATGACAAAGAAGACGAGTAGACTGACAAAGCAGTGCAACGGAGAGCAAGAAGGAGTACCGAGTTTGATGGTAGCATTGCGACTCTCCAGCATCTCTCTGAGAGTGTTCAGGTCGAACCGGTTGCCGGCCACACCTCCCAACTTCACTTCGACAGCCTGCGGTGGGATAGTCTGGAGATCGTCACTCAACTTCTTAATGTCCATCTTAGGGACCACTTCCACATTTCCGTAATCGACGAAAAACACCTATAAACGACCACGTCATTTATTAGCTGTCTTCAGTTAGTGGCACTGTAAATAAAACAGTTACTTTGACTGTGTGAGGGTCCGGTCGTTCGATAACCGAGGCGCGGTACCACTGCATATCGAGAGAGTACTTGGCCGCACAGACTTGGCCTAAACTCAGACCAGATTAAAGATCGGTCTTCCAGTAAACGGTTAAATTTAATGATTGCCGCACCTTACTACCGTAACATGTTTGTTACTTCTCAATGTATGTAGTCAACTTTAACCTTTATGGGGAGCCATACGTGTACTAGGGGTTACCCCTACTACATGCAGCTGGAAAGACCAACCCCTCACACACCTTCCGAGACAGTTTAGGGACTTTCGCGACCCAAAAATCGTGCGGATTTTGCATAGCAAAATTCAATGACTTTTCCCTGACCAAAGTCAGAATTCAGGGTTCGTGCGGCTTTTGGATAGCAAAATTCCCTGACCTTTCCCTGACTTTTCCATGACCAAAGTAAAAATTCCCTGACCAACCAAGGTGAGGAAACTGCAACCAACGTGAGAAAATTTTGAGAAATTGACTTTGTAAAACACATTTAAACGGTATTCAGAGGGTAAATTTCCGGTTTTAGTAGTAGTATATAAAATCAGCAGACCGATTTTCAAAAGGGTGTTGTGTAAAGTCCTGACAGGACTATTTGGCGGTGAGATGCTTCTGCCACTATCAAATTTTTCCCTGACCAGACACCAAATTCCCTGACTTTTCCCTGATTCCCTGACTTTTTTTAAATTCCCTGACTTTTCCATGACTCCCTGACTTTCCAGGTCCCGCACGAACCCTGGAATTCCCTGACCAATTGGGCGAATAATCTGCAAATAGAACGAGAAAATAATAAAAATTAGCTTTGAAAAACGTATTTAAACGGTATTCTCAGGTTAAATTTCCAGTTAAAGCAGCAGTAGAAAGTCAGAAGACCGATTTTCAAAAAGGGTGTTGTGTAAAGTTCTTGAAACAAATTCCCTGTAATTTCCCAAAGGGCCCAAAAATCGCAATTTTTTTCGGGAAATAATTGTCAAAAATCGCTACTTTGAGCTCGAATACAGCTATTTCAATTTGAAGTCCAATTTTCAAGAGGGTGGTTGTGCGCCAAGTTCGGACACGACCATCTGGCGACAGATACTGCTATCAAAATGTTTCCATGACTAATCAAAATATTCCCAGACTTTTCCACGATTCCCTGACTTTTTCAACTTCCCTAACTTTTCCGTGACTTCCTGACTTTCCCGTTCCGCTACGAACCCCGAAAATAGCGATTCCTTACAGAGAAAAACGAGCTTCTTTCCTTACAGATTCCTTCCAGAGAAAAAGCGTCTTGGAATTCCTTTCAGAGAAAATATTCCTTCCAGAGAAAAAGCGAGATTCCTTAGAGAAAAAGCGTCTTGGAAATTTTGGACCCCCTCTTTGCGAAACTCCCCTCCCCCACACCGGCCCAGACCTGTTACATGGGAGCGAACCCCCTTTTTGTTAGATGAATCATTCTACTATTAATATTAAAATAAGCTAGTCTGTAAAATAAGGTACCTCTTCTGGGGTTGACAAGAACCTCCTTATTGGCAGGCAGATTGCCATAGACAGCTTGCAGCTTAAGAGACATCTCGGTAATCGTCTGTGACTCGTTTTGCAACTGCACGTAGATCTTGTCCGTACCTGAAACAGTAAACATCAGCACTCTAAAGACAACAATTAAGCTGAACGCACTGTCTGTGTAAGCCACAATAACATCCAGAAAGTCCCCTGCGTGCCCAGGAATTACCAGAGTCGGCAGACCGTTTACGAACACTTCTGTCTGCGGTGCGTTGACATCTGGCACAAAGCGTTTGTTTACTATCGCCCCTCTCGTGCCGCCTGTAATACAGTCAAAATACCGAATTTGTTAACTATTGCCAACTGGTGTGTGCATTAGGTGTATGTATTGTTTGTTGTTTGTTTATGAGTTGTCCCTTCGGACAGCTCAGGACACCCCTCGCTCTTTTCAGAGCCCTTCAATCGGGTAGCCCTGTCTACAAACAACTCTCCCCTTTGCTGCCATTGGGTGCTTAGGCAGCGCCGGTCTGGGTTGGGCTTTACGTCGACTACTTCCAGTCGCTTCGACCGGTTTCGAACCCACAAACAACCGCTCTCACGGATGCCGGGGCCGCCGTGACACACGGGATAGCGTAAACTACCCATGGCCAAGACGCGACAAATATAATGTAATACAGTCAGGAACTTAACGCCCTTTATGGTACCTATTGGCAGCAAGGGGAGGGTTGTTTGTAGACAGGGCTACCCCATTGAAGGGCTCTGAAAAGAGCGAGGGGTGTCCTGAGCTGCCCGAAAGGACAGTGGAACTCATAAAACAAACAAACAAACCGGTACCTGGGCTACCCCACGTTCGGCCACTGTGGTGGTACCATATCGTCGGCACTATGGTAAAACGAAAAAACGAACCAAGTAACAAAACGAAAAAATGGAGTTAAGTGCAAAAAACTAAAGCTAAAGCACGTAAAAAAACGTTTTGGCGAGGAAACGAAGTCGAAATTGGCTCTGTGTCAGGAGATACAGCAATGCAATCAGAGGCAATAAATCACCAGGTGATCTTGGTAAAATGAGCCAAGTGCTTTGTGCTTTTCCTGTTAAGCAAGCTAATTCATGAATATGCAACAAATATTTAAAAGGCGATTTTTATCGACTTCGACTTTCTGTTACTTGGCTCGTTTTGCCATAGTGGTGACGACATGGCACTACTACCTAGGCATTGGTACCTGTGCCGCTACCATGGTATCACTTCGTTCAGATTTTGTACCATATGGTAGTGGTACCATACCATACAAGTATGGTATCGGCATCCATAGCGATGAGTAGGGTACCATATATGAACCCTTGAATTTAGACACTGTTCTGTGAAAGCGCCATTTCTATACGTCAACGTAGTATGAGAATTATAAGTCAAAGTAGGTTTTCCGACCCAAATTAGGTGCACCTAGCCCAAAGCAAAACTAACCGAGACTGGTGACGTATGAGAATCCGACAGGATTGGAGGGCATGATAATGACTGGCTCCACAGCGGCCATCTTAGCAGTTGGTGAGATCGTCTATTAGCCTGCAAACAGTTACTCGAAATTCGGCCAAACAAAGCCATTATAAGAACAAAATAATGACAAAAGAGCTGTTTAAAATTGTTGTGGCCAAGGTCTATACGGCATAAGGCTACGTCTAACGTACGTCAAACAAAACGCAAGCGCAAACAACACACACGGTAGAGAATAGAGCCGGGACTGACTGCATTGCGTTGTAAAACACAACATACGAAGGCAGACGCGGCCCACAAGCAAAGGTCGATCGATATTTGCCTGGCCTCTGGGACAAATGGGGCGTGGCTTGTTTGTTGATTGGCTGAGAGTTGGTTTACCAAGCTACACACTACAAACAAGTCAGAATATATTGGCTGAAAAACAATATAGTCTATAAATAACAGAACTACAAGGTGGGATATTTACTCTAGCACGGGTTTCGTCTAGCTGTAATCTATTTTGCAGTCGTCAATAAATTTCGCTGAGATTTTAATACGACATGCACAGATGCTCAGAATTTTTACTCTGAAAATGTTGGCCAAATTTGTCGCTTCAAGATCTAGTTATGCACTTCCATGTGACCACTGTCACACGTCATACAATCTCACATTAAACATGTGGAAGTGCATAGCTAAAGGGTGAAGTGACAAAAGTAATAGCAAGACGAAAGATAGATAAAGAAAGGCGTTGCCTAGACCTATTTCCTCAGAGAATTTCAATTTGTAGTCTTAGTTTGTAGCCAAAAATTTTATAGAAATAATTTTTAGCCTGAAAGTCTGTTTAAAAAATTGCGACCTGGCGGTTTTTTTGCGAATAACGTTTTATGGAGGCGTTGGAGCGACTTGTGCCTCAGGACCAAAGTTGTAGACAAGGTCGAGCTCCGGCCTGGGGTAAATCCTAATATGCGCTACGTTAACTCTGAACACTAATTTGCACGATATAAGACAATGAGCTTTTTCCTTAATTGCAATGAAAATGAGACGACAGCAGAGTTCCAATCTAGAGTCTCTGACGACTCCAATGCATGCTTTCATGATGCTTTCTAGGTCAAACCGTTCCAGAGGTACAGCCAGTTAAAATTCGCAAAAATATGAAAAAATGGCGTTTTTTGAAAATTTCACATAGAAGGGGGAAACATAGAAAATTTTCAAAAAAACGCCATCTTTCACGATTTTTGCAAATTTTGACCGGCTATACCTCTGGAACGATTTGACCTAGAAGCGTCACAAAAGCACCATTGGAGTCGCCAGAGACTCTAGATTCGAACTCATCTCATCTCATTTTCCTCGTAATTAGGGAAAAAGCTCATTGTCTTATATCGTGCAAATTAGTGTTCAGAGCAAACGTAGCGCTGATTACCCCAGGCCGAAGCTCGACCTTGTTTAAAACTTTGGTCCTAGGCCCAAGTCGCTCCGACGCCTCCATAAAAAGTAATTCGCAAAAAACCGCCAGGTCCCTTATTTTTTAACAGACTAATTGTTATCAAAGTCAGGTTAAAAAATACGTAGTCTAGTTTGTAGTCAGGTAGCCAAGCATCAGAAAATCGATATTACTGCGAATTACAGTCAATTGAACAATCATCAGTCATAGCAATACTTTGCAAAGAGAGGAGGCGGACAGCTGTTGATTGTAAACTATCAAAAATCGCTATTTGTTATAGATATTTCTGGAAAAACAAGCAAAGACCAACCTACGTGGAGGAAGAAACTAAAATGAGCTGATAAACCATGATAAGAAGGGCGCGTCGTCAGTGCCCAGCAAAAGTGCAACACAAATGCAACCAAAATTGCCCCCGAGTATTTTTGCGACTAAAACTACGGTGCGTTGCAAATGTAGTGATTTAGCGAGTGTTGACAGTGTGTTGCCTTTCTAAATTAACCGGTTAAACGTTGAAACAGTGCGCAATTAAAAGAGTGTAAATTGCATGGAATATAATGTGTTTGTTTGAAAGGTTTTTGTTAATGTACCATTTCGATTTCGAAGTGCAGAACAAATTTGCTCCAACACAGGGTTCGTGCGGGACCTGGAAAGTCAGGGAGTCATGGAAAAGTCAGGGAATTTAAAAAAAAGTCAGGGAATTTGGAGTCTGGTCAGGGAAAAATTCGATAACAGCAGGAACTTCTCGGCGCTAAATGTTGCTGTCAGAACTTTACACGACACCCTTTTGAAAATCGGTCTTCTGACTTTATAATACTACTACCTAAACCGGAAATTTGCCCTCTGAATGCGGTTTAAAAGCGTTTTTCAAAGCCAATTTTTCAAAATTTTCTCAGATTGGTTGCCGTTTCCTCACTCTGGTTGGTCAGGGAATTTTGACATTGGTCATGGAAAAGTCAGGGAAAGGTCAGGGAATTTTGCTATACAAAAGCCGCACGAACCCTGCAACAGATCCAAGAATACACATCTACAGTAGTTACTCGAACGAGCTAAGCTGAGACCGAAGAGAAACACATGCTGTTAATCAATTCTGTATACTGGTATCATCAGCTCAGCGTATCTGACAGTTGACAAGATAGAAGCCTCCGCATTGCGCTACAGTTGCAAAAACTCACTAAATGGTTAATGGTGTCAATGGTTTCGTTTCCTTGTGTCGCGTATCGCAGAAAGTAGGGCAAGAAAACGTAAAGCAGAAGAATATTTTTAAAATGAGGCGGGTCTGGATGTATATAACCAGTTACATACCAACCAACTACTCTTGATTCGGTTCCGTACTGATACCGAAAAGATACCTACCGATTCTTTGGATATCTACCGAATAAATACCTACCGATTCCTACGCTTGCAAATCCTACAGCGGTCATGAGCAGATTCCGACGGAAGACTTGAGGGGGCTGATTGAATCGGAAATCGTAGCTCGACAGCTCAGACATGTTGCTCGCTTGATGGCCGACCCCACTCGTAAGAAACGGCAGCAAAAAGGAACCTGCACCCCCGACGCATCCTGCACGGAAGCGCAAACATGCCGGATATGCAAGTCGAGATGAAGAAGGAAGCAAACGACAACAACAGTCGAGCAGCGCAGACCGTATGACACAGCACAAATCAGCAGAGGAAGGTGGCCCTGTCTTCATCAAATGGGTGGACGTGGACTTGCAAACACCTGCACCATCGACAACGTACTATAGCTCTGTCCTGTCATTTGTATGACAGACCTGACTTCGTCGATCTGCTCAACAACCCAAACGGAAATGAAATAGAAGACTAAAGAGACCGAGCACTGCTTACACTTATCCACTTCTTGAAACGTAAAGATGCTGTTGCTGCAAAGCAGTTCATTGTCCAGCAGTTGTGCAATGACGCATCGCAGGTAAGTACGTACGTAATTTTAGAAATTGTCACGTCGGTGTATAAAACGACTCATAAATTGTTGAAGAACTTGGATTCTTCCGCTGGCACAATCATACATGGGACGGGGGTATGGGGGAATACCCCTCCCCCTCGCCGGCCAATACCCCCCTCGGCCGGCCATACCCCCCTCGCCCAGCCCCCCTCCCCGAGGGAGAAAATTTTCGCTTATTTAAGGCAAAATAGGCGTTTTTGGCCTTTTTTTCGGGAGACCCCCCCCCCCCCGAGGTCTCCATACCCCTCCGGATTTTTCCGGCCCATGTATGGACACAATAGACTTAGAACGAAATGAACAGAGAAAGAGAACAGAGGCTGATCCCACGACCTTTCCCAGCTTCAAACACCCCATGGTCCGTGGATGCTTCCGATGGACATACGAACTGCGGGAAAATTAGAGGATTGCTTTCGCAGACTCCCGGACAGACTGCGCCACATTGGTAGCAGATAGAATCACTACAAATTGGTTGCAATCACTATGCACCGACTCGGTCATTTCACTGCCGTCATAAAACATCTGGATGGGGTCTACTATTTTGATGGATTGGCGAGCTCTCTGAGAAAAGTGCAAATCGGTGATTCCAGTTCATTGCCTCCTGAGATTCAGCGTATGGCTCCTCAATTTTCTATCTACTTTCTGGTCCCTGAACCAGACAATTATGACAAAGGGGAGTTTGAAACTTGCAGCCCTCAGTGTGGCAGCCATTGTCACGAGCAGCACTCAACCGAATCTTAGGTCCGATTCCGATACTAGTTCTTGCTTTTGTCTGAAATGCATGTTTAAGTGAAGTTTTCTTTTGAATTCTGTTGAAAAATGGCAAAGTATGTATGGCAGCATGGCCATCACCTGTCTGCTCCCACAGGGAGGGCTAGCCAGTAAAAAGAACGGTTAAAGTGCAAAATAGAAAAAGATGACAGAAAAACACCCGAGAACGTTGAGAAATTATTGTTCTAGAAGAAGTATCTGCAAATTTATTAAAATCAGTCAAAAAACAGGTTTAATTTCGGTTCCACAACGCAAAATACGTCATACATGTAACAGGTCATCCGCCGAAGGGGGAGGGGGGTTGGGGGTCTGAGCCAAAATCTTGGGAGGGGGTTGGGCACTAAAAAACTCTCAAAAATCGAAAAAATGACAATTTTTTCGCCAAAAATTGCTAATTTGGGCTGAAATACAGCTAAAAAGTGCTGTTTTGCAGGCGAATTTTGAAATTTTTGTGTCTGAAATTGTAAAAAATTGCAAAAATTGGCTCAAAAAATTACTTGCCAGAAAATCGGAGCGGGGGGTCGGCAAAATCGTCTCGGGGGGTGTCCAGATCCAGGGGGTCTGGTGTAAGTCCGGTGGGGGCAGACCCCCTGTTACATGTACAGTATGGACAACGTGAGCAACAAACTGAAGTACAAATTATTCCACCGGCATGTTAAGTCCGTACACTCGAGTCATGTCATTGTCGTTTTGGCCTGTGCCTCAACCGTGCCTCGCTAGCCCTCCAGCAACGCTGATCAGCTTACGGTTTAAGCCTCAGGTGACCCGGACAATCAAATCAATCTGCGGGGAAAGGAAAAGGGGAGTAGGTATGGAGCCGGACTGATCTTGTAGCTGCAGCTAGCAGACGTTGATCCTGCTGCTCAGACAGTAGCTTAAGAGTAAATGATAGCAACTCTCCAAACAAA